>JARKIM010000061.1:0-57604 GCA_030378355.1 Eleusine indica
AAAACACACAACACTTCTTTTAATGATTTCTTTGCCCCCCCCCCCCCCCCCCCCCCCCCCCCCCGGTCCCCCCCCCCCCCCCCCCCCCCCCCTTAGCATTTTTTCTCTAAGTTTTTGAAAAATGTCACCCTGCCCCTCGAAGTGCTAGGGGTGAGGTGTCTTAGGGCGAACGCTTTGACGGGTTTGGGCTGCAACGAGCCCCTTAGCATTTTTTTTGCTATGTTTTTGAAAAACGATACCCTCCCCCTCGAAGTGCTTGGAGCGAGGTGTCTTAGGGCGAACCAATTGACGGGTTCAGGTTGCAACGAACCCCTTAGCGTTTGTTTGCTAAGTTTTTGAAAAACGCCAACCTCCCCCTCGAAGTGCTAGGGGCGAGGAGTTTTAGGGCGAACACTTTGACGGGTTTGGGCTGCAACGAGCCCCTTAGCATTTTTTTTGCTAAGTTTTTGAAAAACGCCAGCCGCCCCAATGAAGTGCTATGGGCGAGGCGTTTTAGGGCGAACCCTTTGACGGGTTTGGGCTGCAACGAGCCCCTTAGCATTTTTTTCGCTAAGTTTTTGAAAAACGCCACCCTCCCCCTCGAAGTGCTAGGGCGAGGTGTTTTAGGGCGAACCCTTTGACGGGTTTGGGCTGCAACGAGCCCCTTAGCGTTTTTTTCGCTAAGTTTTTGAAAAACGCCACCCTCCCCCTCGAAGTGCTAGGGGCGAGGTGTTTTAGGGCGAACCCTTTGACGGGTTTGGGCTGCAACGAGCCCCTTAGCGTTTTTTTGCTAAGTTTTTGAAAAACGCCACCCTCCCCCTCGAAGTGCTAGGGGCGAGGTGTTTTAGGGCGAACCCTTTGACGGGTTTGGGCTGCAACGAGCCCCTTAGCATTTTTTCGCTAAGTTTTTGAAAAACGCCACCCTCCCCCTCGAAGTGCTAGGGGCGAGGTGTCTTAGGGCGAACCCTTTGACGGGTTTGGGCTGCAACGAGCCCCTTAGCATTTTTTTTGCTAAGTTTTTGAAAAACGCCACCCTCCCCCTCGAAGTGCTAGGGCGAGGTGTCTTAGGGCGAACCCTTTGACGGGTTTGGGCTGCAACGAGCCCCTTAGCATTTTTTTGCTAAGTTTTTGAAAAACGCCACCCTCCCCCTCGAAGTGCTAGGGGTGAGGTGTCTTAGGGCGAACGCTTTGACGGGTTTGGGCTGCAACGAGCCCCTTAGCATTTTTTTTGCTATGTTTTTGAAAAACGCTACCCTCCCCCTCGAAGTGCTTGGAGCGAGGTGTCTTAGGGCGAACCATTTGACGGGTTTGGGTTGCAACGAGCCCCTTAGCATTTTTTTGCTAAGTTTTTGAAAAACGCCAACCTCCCCCTCGAAGTGCTAGGGGCGAGGAGTTTTAGGGCGAACCCTTTGATGGGTTTGGGCTGCAACGAGCCCCTTAGCATTTTTTTTGCTAAGTTTTTGAAAAACGCTACCCTCCCCCTCGAAGTGCTTGGAGCGAGGTGTCTTAGGGCGAACCATTTGACGGGTTTGGGCTGCAACGAGCCCCTTAGCATTTTTTTGCTAAGTTTTTGAAAAACGCCACCCTCCCCCTCGAAGTGCTAGGGGCGAGGAGTTTTAGGCCGAACCCTTTGATGGGTTTGGGCTGCAACGAGCCCCTTAGCATTTTTTTTGCTAAGTTTTTGAAAAACGCCACCCTCCCCCATGAAGTGCTAGGGGTGAGGTGTCTTAGGGCGAACGCTTTGACGGGTTTGGGCTGCAACGAGCCCCTTAGCATTTTTTTGCTATGTTTTTGAAAAACGATACCCTCCCCCTCGAAGTGCTTGGAGCGAGGTGTCTTAGGGCGAACCATTTGACGGGTTTGGGTTGCAACGAGCCCCTTAGCATTTTTTTGCTAAGTTTTTGAAAAACGCCAACCTCCCCCTCGAAGTGCTAGGGGCGAGGAGTTTTAGGCCGAACCCTTTGATGGGTTTGGGCTGCAACGAGCCCCTTAGCATTTTTTTTGCTAAGTTTTTGAAAAACGCCACCCTCCCCCATGAAGTGCTATGGGCAAGGCGTTTTAGGGCGAATCCTTTGACGGGTTTGGGCTGCAACGAGCCCTATAGCGTTTTTTCGCTAAGTTTTTGAAAAACGCCACCCTCCCCCTCGAAGTGCTATAGGCGAGGCTTTTTAGGGCGAATCCTTTGACGGGTTTGGGCTGCAACGAGCCCCTTAGCGTTTTTTCGTTTAGTTTTTGAAAAACGCCACCCTCCGCCCTCGAAGTGCTAGGGGTGAGGTGTCTTAGGCGAACCCTTTGACGGGTTTGGGCTGCAACGAGCCCCTTAGCGTTTTTTTGCTAAGTTTTTGAAAAACGCTACCCTCCCCCCCGAAGTGCTTGGGGCGAGGTGTCTTAGGGCGAACCATTTGACGGGTTTGGGTTGCAACGAGCCCCTTAGCGTTTTTTTGCTAAGTTTTTGAAAAACGCCAACCTCCCCCTCGAAGTGCTAGGGGCGAGGAGTTTTAGGGCGAACACTTTGACGGGTTTGGGCTGCAACGAGCCCCTTAGCATTTTTTTTGCTAAGTTTTTGAAAAACGCCACCCGCCCCAATGAAGTGCTATGGGCGAGGCGTTTTAGGGCGAACCCTTTGACGGGTTTGGGCTGCAAAGAGCCACTTAGCATTTTTTTGCTAAGTTTTTGAAAAACGCCACCCTCCCCCTCGAAGTGCTATAGGCGAGGCGTTTTAGGGCGAACCCTTTGACAAGTTTGGGCTGCAACGAGCCGCTTAGCGTTTTTTCGCTTAGTTTCTGAAAAACGCCACCCTCCCCCGTCGAAGTGCTAGGGGCGAGGTGTTTTAGGGCGAACCCTTTGACGGGTTTGGGCTGCAACGAGCCCCTTAGCATTTTTTCTCTAAGTTTTTGAAAAATGTCAACCTGCCCCTCGAAGTGCTAGGGGTGAGGTGTCTTAGGGCGAACGCTTTGACGGGTTTGGGCTGCAACGAGCCCCTTAGCATTTTTTTTTGGTATGTTTTTGAAAAACGATACCCTCCCCCTCGAAGTGCTTGGAGCGAGGTGTCTTAGGGCGAACCATTTGACGGGTTTGGGTTGCAACGAGCCCCTTAGCATTTTTTTGCTAAGTTTTTGAAAAACGCCAACCTCCCCCTCGAAGTGCTAGGGGCGAGGAGTTTTAGGCCGAACCCTTTGATGGGTTTGGGCTGCAAAAAGCCCCTTAGCATTTTTTTTGCTAAGTTTTTGAAAAACGCCACCCTCCCCCATGAAGTGCTATGGGCGAGGCGTTTTAGGGCGAATCCTTTGACAGGTTTGGGCTGCAACGAGCCACATAGCGTTTTTTCGCTAAGTTTTTGAAAAACGCCACCCTCCCCCTCGAAGTGCTATAGGCGAGGCGTTTTAGGGCGAAACCTTTGACGGGTTTGGGCTGCAACGAGCCCCTTAGCGTTTTTTCGTTTAGTTTTTGAAAAAGTCACCCTCAGCCCTCAAAGTGCTAGGGGCGAGGTGTCTTAGGGCGAACGCTTTGATGAGTTTGGGCTGCAACGAGCCCCTTAGCATTTTTTTGCTATGTTTTTGAAAAACGCCACCCTCCCCCTTGAAATGCTAGGGGCGAGGTGTTTTAGGGCGAACTCTTTGACGGGTTTGGGCTGCAACGAACCCCTTAGCACTTGTTTCGCTATGTTTTTGAAAAACGCCACCCTCCCCCGTCGAAGTGCTAGGGGCGAGGTGTTTTAGGGCGACCCCTGCGACGGGTTTGGGCTGCAACGAGCCCCTTAGCAGTTTTTCTCTATGTTTTTGAAAAATGTCACCCTGCCCCTCGAAGTGCTAGGGGTGAGGTGTCTTCGGGCAAACGCTTTGATGGGTTTGGGCTGCAACGAGCCCCTTAGCATTTTTTTCGCTATGTTTTTGAAAAACGCTACCCTCCCCCTCGAAGTGCATGGGCGAGGTGTCTTAGGGCGAACCATTTGACGGGTTTGGATTGCAACGAGCCCCTTAGCGTTTTTTTGCTAAGTTTTTGAAAAACGCCAACCTCCCCCTCGAAGTGCTAGGGGCGAGGAGTTTTAGGGCGAACCCTTTGACGGGTTTGGGTTGCAACGAGCCCCTTAGCCTTTTTTTGCTAAGTTTTTGAAAAACGCCAACCTCCCCCTCGAAGTGCTAGGGGCGAGGCGTTTTAGGGCGAATCCTTTGACGGGTTTGGGCTGCAACGAGCCACATAGTGTTTTTTCGCTAAGTTTTTGAAAAACGCCACCCTCCCCCTCGAAGTGCTATAGGCGAGGCATTTTAGGCCGAACCCTTTGACGGGTTTGGGCTGCAACGAGCCCCTTAGCATTTTTTCTCTAAGTTTTTGAAAAATGTCACCCTGCCCCTCGAAGTGCTAGGGGTGAGGTGTCTTAGGGCGAACGCTTTGACGGGTTTGGGCTGCAACGAGCCCCTTAGCATTTTTTTTGCTTTGTTTTTGAAAAACGATACCCTCCCCCTCGAAGTGCTTGGAGCGAGGTGTCTTAGGGCGAACCATTTGACGGGTTTGGGTTGCAACGAGCCCCTTAGCATTTTTTTGCTAAGTTTTTGAAAAACGCCAACCTCCCCCTCGAAGTGCTAGGGGCGAGGAGTTTTAGGCCGAACCCTTTGATGGGTTTGGGCTGCAACGAGCCCCTTAGCATTTTTTTTGCTAAGTTTTTGAAAAACGCCACCCTCCCCGATGAAGTGCTATGGGCGAGGCGTTTTAGGGCGAATCCTTTGACGGGTTTGGGCTGCAACGAGCCACATAGCGTTTTTTCGCTAAGTTTTTGAAAAACGCCACCCTCCCCCTCGAAGTGCTATAGGCGAGGCGTTTTAGGGCGAATCCTTTGACGGGTTTGGGCTGCAACGAGCCCCTTAGCGTTTTTTCGTTTAGTTTTTGAAAAACGCCACCCTCCGCCCTCGAAGTGCTAGGGGTGAGGTATCTTAGGCGAACCCTTTGACGGGTTTGGGCTGCAACGTGCCCCTTAGCGTTTTTTTGCTAAGTTTTTGAAAAACGCTACCCTCCCCCCCGAAGTGCTTGGGGCGAGGTGTCTTAGGGCGAACCATTTGACGGGTTTGGGTTGCAACGAGCCCCTTAGCGTTTTTTTGCTAAGTTTTTGAAAAACGCCAACCTCCCCCTCGAAGTGCTAGGGGCGAGGAGTTTTAGGGCGAACACTTTGACGGGTTTGGGCTGCAACGAGCCCCTTAGCATTTTTTTTGCTAAGTTTTTGAAAAACGCCACCCGCCCCAATGAAGTGCTACGGGCGAGGCGTTTTAGGGCGAACCCTTTGACGGGTTTGGGCTGCAACGAGCCACTTAGCATTTTTTCGCTAAGTTTTTGAAAAACGCCACCCTCCCCCTCGAAGTGCTATAGGCGAGGCGTTTTAGGGTGAACCCTTTGACAAGTTTGGGCTGCAACGAGCCGCTTAGCGTTTTTTCGCTTAGTTTCTGAAAAACGCCACCCTCCCCCGTCGAAGTGCTAGGGGCGAGGTGTTTTAGGGCGAACCCTTTGACGGGTTTGGGCTGCAACGAGCCCCTTAGCATTTTTTCTCTAAGTTTTTGAAAAATGTCACCCTGCCCCTCGAAGTGCTAGGGGTGAGGTGTCTTAGGGCGAACGCTTTGACGGGTTTGGGCTGCAACGAGCCCCTTAGCATTTTTTTTTGGTATGTTTTTGAAAAACGATACCCTCCCCCTCGAAGTGCTTGGAGGGAGGTGTCTTAGGGCGAACCATTTGACGGGTTTGGGTTGCAACGAGCCCCTTAGCATTTTTTTGCTAAGTTTTTGAAAAACGCCAACCTCCCCCTCGAAGTGCTAGGGGCGTGGAGTTTTAGGCCGAACCCTTTGATGGGTTTGGGCCACAAAAAGCCCCTTAGCATTTTTTTGCTAAGTTTTTGAAAAACGCCACCCTCCCCCATGAAGTGCTATGGGCGAGGCGTTTTAGGGCGAATCCTTTGACGGGTTTGGGCTGCAACGAGCCACATAGCGTTTTTTCGCTAAGTTTTTGAAAAACGCCACCCTCCCCCTCGAAGTGCTATAGGCGAGGCGTTTTAGGGCGAAACCTTTGACGGGTTTGGGCTGCAACGAGCCCCTTAGCGTTTTTTCGTTTAGTTTTTGAAAAACGTCACCCTCAGCCCTCAAAGTGCTAGGGGCGAGGTGGCTTAGGGCGAACGCTTTGATGAGTTTGGGCTGCAACGAGCCCCTTAGCATTTTTTTGCTATGTTTTTGAAAAACGCCAACCTCCCCCTCGAAGTGCTAGGGGCGAGGAGTTTTAGGCCGAACCCTTTGATGGGTTTAGGCTGCAACGAGCCCCTTAGCATTTTTTTTGCTAAGTTTTTGAAAAACGCCACCCTCCCCCATGAAGTGCTATGGGCGAGGCGTTTTAGGGCGAATCCTTTGACGGGTTTGGGCTGCAACGAGCCACATAGCGTTTTTTCGCTAAGTTTTTGAAAAACGCCACCCTCCCCCTCGAAGTGCTATAGGCGAGGCATTTTAGGGCGAATCCTTTGACGGGTTTGGGCTGCAACGAGCCCCTTAGCGTTTTTTCGTTTAGTTTTTGAAAAACGCCACCCTCCGCCCTCGAAGTGCTAGGGGTGAGGTGTCTTAGGCGAACCCTTTGACGGGTTTGGGCTGCAACGTGCCCCTTAGCGTTTTTTTGCTAAGTTTTTGAAAAACGCTACCCTCCCCCCCGAAGTGCTTGGGGAGAGGTGTCTTAGGGCGAACCATTTGACGGGTTTGGGTTGCAACGAGCCCCTTAGCGTTTTTTTGCTAAGTTTTTGAAAAACGCCAACCTCCCCCTCGAAGTGCTAGGGGCGAGGAGTTTTAGGGCGAACACTTTGACGGGTTTGGGCTGCAACGAGCCCCTTAGCATTTTTTTCGCTAAGTTTTTGAAAAACGCCACCCTCCCCCTCGAAGTGCTATAGGCGAGGCGTTTTAGTGTGAACCCTTTGACAAGTTTGGCTGCAACGAGCCGCTTAGCGTTTTTTCGCTTAGTTAATGAAAAACGCCACCCTCCCCCGTCGAAGTGCTAGGGGCGAGGTGTTTTAGGGCGAACCCTTTGACGGGTTTGGGCTGCAACGAGCCCCTTAGCATTTTTTCTCTAAGTTTTTGAAAAATGTCACCCTGCCCCTCGAAGTGCTAGGGGTGAGGTGTCTTAGGGCGAACGCTTTGACGGGTTTGGGCTGCAACGAGCCCCTTAGCATTTTTTTTTGGTATGTTTTTGAAAAACGATACCCTCCCCCTCGAAGTGCTTGGAGGGAGGTGTCTTAGGGCGAACCATTTGACGGGTTTGGGTTGCAACGAGCCCCTTAGCATTTTTTTTGCTAAGTTTTTGAAAAACGCCAACCTCCCCCTCGAAGTGCTAGGGGCGAGGAGTTTTAGGCCGAACCCTTTGATGGGTTTGGGCCGCAAAAAGCCCCTTAGCATTTTTTTTGCTAAGTTTTTGAAAAACGCCACCCTCCCCCATGAAGTGCTATGGGCGAGGCGTTTTAGGGCGAATCCTTTGACGGGTTTGGGCTGCAACGAGCCACATAGCGTTTTTTCGCTAAGTTTTTGAAAAACGCCACCCTCCCCCTCGAAGTGCTATAGGCGAGGCGTTTTAGGGCGAAACCTTTGACGGGTTTGGGCTGCAACGAGCCCCTTAGCGTTTTTTCGTTTAGTTTTTGAAAAACGTCACCCTCAGCCCTCAAAGTGCTAGGGGCGAGGTGTCTTAGGGCGAACGCTTTGATGAGTTTGGGCTGCAACGAGCCCCTTAGCATTTTTTTGCTATGTTTTTGAAAAACGCCACCCTCCCCCTTGAAATGCTAGGGGCGAGGTGTTTTAGGGCGAACCCTTTGACGGGTTTGGGCTGCAACGAACCCCTTAGCACTTGTTTTGCTATGTTTTTGAAAAACGCCACCCTCCCCCGTCGAAGTGTTAGGGGCGAGGTGTTTTAGGGCGACCCCTGCGACGGGTTTGGGCTGCAACGAGCCCCTTAGCAGTTTTTCTCTATGTTTTTGAAAAATGTCACCCTGCCCCTCGAAGTGCTAGGGGTGAGGTGTCTTCGGGCAAACGCTTTGTTGGGTTTGGGCTGCAACGAGCCCCTTAGCATTTTTTTCGCTATGTTTTTGAAAAACGCTACCCTCCCCCTCGAAGTGCATGGGCGAGGTGTCTTAGGGCGAACCATTTGACGGGTTTGGATTGCAACGAGCCCCTTAGCGTTTTTTTGCTAAGTTTTTGAAAAACGCCAACCTCCCCCTCGAAGTGCTAGGGGCGAGGAGTTTTAGGGCGAACCCTTTGACGGGTTTGGGTTGCAACGAGCCCCTTAGCCTTTTTTTGCTAAGTTTTTGAAAAACGCCAACCTCCCCCTCGAAGTGCTAGGGGCGAGGCGTTTTAGGGCGAATCCTTTGACGGGTTTGGGCTGCAACGAGCCACATAGTGTTTTTTCGCTAAGTTTTTGAAAAACGCCACCCTCCCTCTCGAAGTGCTATAGGCGAGGCGTTTTAGGGCGAATCCTTTGACGGGTTTGGGCTGCAACGAGCCCCTTAGCGTTTTTTCGTTTAGTTTTTGAAAAACGCCACCCTCCGCCCTCGAAGTGCTAGGGGTGAGGTGTCTTAGGGCGAACCATTTGACGGGTTTGGGTTGCAACGAGCCCCTTAGCGTTTTTTTGCTAAGTTTTTGAAAAACGCCAACCTCCCCCTCGAAGTGCTAGGGGCGAGGAGTTTTAGGGCGAACACTTTGACGGGTTTGGGCTGCAACGAGCCCCTTAGCATTTTTTTTGCTAAGTTTTTGAAAAACGCCACCCGCCCCAATGAAGTGCTATGGGCGAGGCGTTTTAGGGCGAACCCTTTGACGGGTTTGGGCTGCAACGAGCCACTTAGCATTTTTTCGCTAAGTTTTTGAAAAACGCCACCCTCCCCCTCGAAGTGCTATAGGCGAGGCGTTTTAGGGTGAACCCTTTGACAAGTTTGGGCTGCAACGAGCCGCTTAGCGTTTTTTCGCTTAGTTTCTGAAAAACGCCACCCTCCCCCGTCGAAGTGCTAGGGGCGAGGTGTTTTAGGGCGAACCCTTTGACGGGTTTGGGCTGCAACGAGCACCTTAGCATTTTTTCTCTAAGTTTTTGAAAAATGTCACCCTGCCCCTCGAAGTGCTAGGGGTGAGGTGTCTTAGGGCGAACGCTTTGACGGGTTTGGGCTGCAACGAGCCCCTTAGCATTTTTTTTTGGTATGTTTTTGAAAAACGATACCCTCCCCCTCGAAGTGCTTGGAGCGAGGTGTCTTAGGGCGAACCATTTGACGGGTTTGGGTTGCAACGAGCCCCTTAGCATTTTTTTGCTAAGTTTTTGAAAAACGCCAACCTCCCCCTCGAAGTGCTAGGGGCGAGGAGTTTTAGGCCGAACCCTTTGATGGGTTTGGGCTGCAAAAAGCCCCTTAGCATTTTTTTTGCTAAGTTTTTGAAAAACGCCACCCTCCCCCATGAAGTGCTATGGGCGAGGCATTTTAGGGCGAATCCTTTGACGGGTTTGGGCTGCAACGAGCCACATAGCGTTTTTTCGCTAAGTTTTTGAAAAACGCCACCCTCCCCCTCGAAGTGCTATAGGCGAGGCGTTTTAGGGCGAAACCTTTGACGGGTTTGGGCTGCAACGAGCCCCTTAGCGTTTTTTCGTTTAGTTTTTGAAAAACGTCACCCTCAGCCCTCAAAGTGCTAGGGGCGAGGTGTCTTAGGGCGAACGCTTTGATGAGTTTGGGCTGCAACGAGCCCCTTAGCATTTTTTTGCTATCTTTTTGAAAAACGCCACCCTCCCCCTTGAAATGCTAGGGGCGAGGTGTTTTAGGGCGAACCCTTTGACGGGTTTGGGCTGCAACGAACCCCTTAGCACTTGTTTCGCTATGTTTTTGAAAAACGCCACCCTCCCCCGTCGAAGTGCTAGCGGCGAGGTGTTTTAGGGCGACCCCTGCGACGGGTTTGGGCTGCAACGAGCCCCTTAGCAGTTTTTCTCTATGTTTTTGAAAAATGTCACCCTGCCCCTCGAAGTGCTAGGGGTGAGGTGTCTTCGGGCAAACGCTTTGATGGGTTTGGGCTGCAACGAGCCCCTTAGCATTTTTTCGCTATGTTTTTGAAAAACGCTACCCTCCCCCTCGAAGTGCATGGGCGAGGTGTCTTAGGGCGAACCATTTGACGGGTTTGGATTGCAACGAGCCCCTTAGTGTTTTTTTGCTAAGTTTTTGAAAAACGCCAACCTCCCCCTCGAAGTGCTAGGGGCGAGGAGTTTTAGGGCGAACCCTTTGACGGGTTTGGGTTGCAACGAGCCCCTTAGCCTTTTTTTGCTAAGTTTTTGAAAAACGCCACCCTCCCCCTCGAAGTGCTATGGGCGAGGCGTTTTAGGGCGAACCGTTTGACGGGTTTGGGCTGCAACGAGCTCCTTAGCATTTGTTTCGCTAAGTTTTTGAAAAACGCCACCCTCCCCCATGAAGTGCTATGGGCGAGGCGTTTTAGGGCGAACCCTTTGACGGGTTTGGGCTGCAACGAGCCACTTAGCATTTTTTCGCTAAGTTTTTGAAAAATGTCACCCTGCCCCTCGAAGTGCTAGGGGTGAGGTGTCTTAGGGCGAACGCTTTGACGGGTTTGGGCTGCAACGAGCCCCTTAGCATTTTTTTTTGGTATGTTTTTAAAAAACGATACCCTCCCCCTCGAAGTGCTTGGAGCGAGGTGTCTTAGGGCGAACCATTTGACGGGTTTGGGTTGCAACGAGCCCCTTAGCATTTTTTTGCTAAGTTTTTGAAAAACGCCAACCTCCCCCTCGAAGTGCTAGGGGCGAGGAGTTTTAGGCCGAACCCTTTGATGGGTTTGGGCTGCAAAAAGCCCCTTAGCATTTTTTTTGCTAAGTTTTTGAAAAACGCCACCCTCCCCCATGAAGTGCTATGGGCGAGGCGTTTTAGGGCGAATCCTTTGACGGGTTTGGGCTGCAACGAGCCACATAGCGTTTTTTCGCTAAGTTTTTGAAAAACGCCACCCTCCCCCTCGAAGTGCTATAGGCGAGGCGTTTTAGGGCGAAACCTTTGACGGGTTTGGGCTGCAACGAGCCCCTTAGCGTTTTTTCGTTAGTTTTTGAAAAACGTCACCCTCAGCCCTCAAAGTGCTAGGGGCGAGGTGTCTTAGGGCGAACGCTTTGATGAGTTTGGGCTGCAACGAGCCCCTTAGCATTTTTTTGCTATCTTTTTGAAAAACGCCACCCTCCCCCTTGAAATGCTAGGGGCGAGGTGTTTTAGGGCGAACCCTTTGACGGGTTTGGGCTGCAACGAACCCCTTAGCACTTGTTTCGCTATGTTTTTGAAAAACGCCACCCTCCCCCGTCGAAGTGCTAGGGGCGAGGTATTTTAGGGCGACCCCTGCGACGGGTTTGGGCTGCAACGAGCCCCTTAGCAGTTTTTCTCTATGTTTTTGAAAAATGTCACCCTGCCCCTCGAAGTGCTAGGGCTGAGGTGTCTTCGGGCAAACGCTTTGATGGGTTTGGGCTGCAACGAGCCCCTTAGCATTTTTTTCGCTATGTTTTTGAAAAACGCTACCCTCCCCCTCGAAGTGCATGGGCGAGGTGTCTTAGGGCGAACCATTTGACGGGTTTGGATTGCAACGAGCCCCTTAGCGTTTTTTTGCTAAGTTTTTGAAAAACGCCACCCTCCCCCTCGAAGTGCTAGGGGCGAGGAGTTTTAGGGCGAACCCTTTGACGGGTTTGGGCTGCAACGAGCCCCTTAGCCTTTTTTTGCTAAGTTTTTGAAAAACGCCACCCTCCCCCTCGAAGTGCTATGGGCGAGGCGTTTTAGGGCGAACCCTTTGACGGGTTTGGGCTGCAACGAGCCCCTTAGCATTTTTTTCGCTAAGTTTTTGAAAAACGCCACCCTCCCCCTCGAAGTGCTATGGGCGAGGCGTTTTAGGGCGAACCCTTTGACGGGTTTGGGCTGCAACGAGCCCCTTAGCATTTTTTCGCTAAGTTTTTGAAAAACGCCACCCTCCCCCTCGAAGTGCTAGGGGCGAGGTGTTTTAGGGCGAACCCTTTGACGGGTTTGGGCTGCAACGAGCCCCTTAGCGTTTTTTCGCTAAGTTTTTGAAAAACGCCACCCTCCCCCTCGAAGTGCTAGGGGCGAGGTGTTTTAGGGCGAACCCTTTGACGGGTTTGGGCTGCAACGAGCCCCTTAGCATTTTTTCTCTAAGTTTTTGAAAAATGTCACCCTGCCCCTCGAAGTGCTTGGGGCGAGGTGTCTTAGGGCGAACCATTTGACGGGTTTGGGCTGCAACGAGCCCCTTAGCGTTTTTTTGCTAAGTTTTTGAAAAACGCCAACCTCCCCCTCGAAGTGCTTGGAGCGAGGTGTCTTAAGGCGAACCATTTGATGGGTTTGGGCTGCAACGAGCCCCTTAGCAATTTTTTTTGCTAAGTTTTTGAAAAACGCCACCCTCCCCCATGAAGTGCTATGGGCGAGACGTTTTAGGGTGAACCCTTTGACGGGTGTCGGCTGCAACGAGCCACATAGCGTTTTTTCGCTAAGTTTTTGAAAAACGCCACCCTCCCCCTCGAAGTGCTATAGGCGAGGCGTTTTAGGGCGAACCCTTTGACGGGTTTGGGCTGCAACGAGCCCCTTAGCGTTTTTTCGTTTAGTTTTTGAAAAACGCCACCCTCCCCCTCGAAGTGCTATGGGCGAGGTGTCTTAGGGCGAACCCTTTGACGGGTTTGGGCTGCAACGAGCCCCTTAGCGTTTTTTTGCTAAGTTTTTGAAAAACGCCACCCTCCCCCTCGAAGTGCTAGGGGCGAGGAGTTTTAGGGCGAACCCTTTGACGGGTTTGGGCTGCAACGAGCCCCTTAGCATTTTTTTTGCTAAGTTTTTGAAAAACGCCACCCTCCCCTCTGAAGTGCTATGGGCGAGGTGTTTTAGGGCGAACCCTTTGACGGGTTTGGGCTGCAACGAGCCCCTTAGCATTTTTTCGCTAAGTTTTTGAAAAACGCCACCCTCCCCCTCGAAGTGCTAGGGCGAGGCGTTTTAGGGCGAACCCTTTGACGGGTTTGGGCTGCAACGAGCCCCTTAGCGTTTTTTCGCTAAGTTTTTGAAAAACGCCACCCTCGCCCTCGAAGTGCTAGGGGCGAGGTGTCTTAGGGCGAACCCTTTGACGGGTTTGGGCTGCAACGAGCCCCTTAGCATTTTTTTGCTAAGTTTTTGAAAAACGCCACCCTCCCCCTTGAAGTGCTAGGGGCGAGGTGTTTTAGGGCGAACCCTTTGATGGGTTTGGGCTGCAACGAACCCCTTAGCACTTGTTTCGCTATGTTTTTGAAAAACGCCACCCTCCCCCGTCGAAGTGCTAGGGGCGAGGAGTTTTAGGCCGAACCCTTTGATGGGTTTGGGCTGCAAAAGCCCCTTAGCATTTTTTTTGCTAAGTTTTTGAAAAACGCCACCCTCCCCCATGAAGTGCTATGGGCGAGGCGTTTTAGGGCGAATCCTTTGACGGGTTTGGGCTGCAACGAGCCACATAGCGTTTTTTCGCTAAGTTTTTGAAAAACGCCACCCTCCCCCTCGAAGTGCTATAGGCGAGGCGTTTTAGGGCGAAACCTTTGACGGGTTTGGGCTGCAACGAGCCCCTTAGCGTTTTTTCGTTTAGTTTTTGAAAAACGTCACCCTCAGCCCTCAAAGTGCTAGGGGCGAGGTGTCTTAGGGCGAACGCTTTGATGAGTTTGGGCTGCAACGAGCCCCTTAGCATTTTTTTGCTATCTTTTTGAAAAACGCCACCCTCCCCCTTGAAGTGCTAGGGGCGAGGTGTTTTAGGGCGAACCCTTTGACGGGTTTGGGCTGCAACGAACCCCTTAGCACTTGTTTCGCTATGTTTTTGAAAAACGCCACCCTCCCCCGTCGAAGTGCTAGGGGCGAGGTGTTTTAGGGCGACCCCTGCGACGGGTTTGGGCTGCAACGAGCCCCTTAGCAGTTTTTCTCTATGTTTTTGAAAAATGTCACCCTGCCCCTCGAAGTGCTAGGGGTGAGGTGTCTTCGGGCAAACGCTTTGATGGGTTTGGGCTGCAACGAGCCCCTTAGCATTTTTTTGCTATGTTTTTGAAAAACGCTACCCTCCCCCTCGAAGTGCATGGGCGAGGTGTCTTAGGGCGAACCATTTGACGGGTTTGGATTGCAACGAGCCCCTTAGCGTTTTTTTGCTAAGTTTTTGAAAAACGCCAACCTCCCCCTCGAAGTGCTAGGGGCGAGGAGTTTTAGGGC
Source organism: Eleusine indica (assembly GCA_030378355.1). Taxonomy (NCBI): domain Eukaryota; kingdom Viridiplantae; phylum Streptophyta; class Magnoliopsida; order Poales; family Poaceae; genus Eleusine; species Eleusine indica. The sequence goes on from JARKIM010000061.1 coordinate 14,189, forward strand.
GAACCCTTTGACGGGTTTGGGTTGCAACGAGCCCCTTAGCCTTTTTTTGCTAAGTTTTTGAAAAACGCCACCCTCCCCCTCGAAGTGCTAGGGCGAGGTGTTTTAGGGCGAACCCTTTGACGGGTTTGGGCTGCAACGAGCCCCTTAGCATTTGTTTCGCTAAGTTTTTGAAAAACGCCACCCTCCCCCATGAAGTGCTATGGGCGAGGTGTTTTAGGGCGAACCCTTTGACGGGTTTGGGCTGCAACGAGCCCCTTAGCATTTTTTCGCTAAGTTTTTGAAAAACGCCACCCTCCCCCTCGAAGTGCTATGGGCGAGGCGTTTTAGGGCGAACCCTTTGACGGGTTTGGGCTGCAACGAGCCCTTAGCGTTTTTTCGCTAAGTTTTTGAAAAACGCCACCCTCCCCCTCGAAGTGCTAGGGGCGAGGTGTTTTAGGGCGAACCCTTTGACGGGTTTGGGCTGCAACGAGCCCCTTAGCATTTTTTTCTCTAAGTTTTTGAAAAATGCCACCCTCCCCTCGAAGTGCTAGGGGCGAGGTGTCTTAGGGCGAACCCTTTGACGGGTTTGGGCTGCAACGAGCCCCTTAGCGTTTTTTTGCTAAGTTTTTGAAAAACGCCACCCTCCCCCTCGAAGTGCTTGGAGCGAGGTGTCTTAGGCGAACCATTTGACGGGTTTGGGCTGCAACGAGCCCCTTAGCAATTTTTTTGCTAAGTTTTTGAAAAACGCCACCCTCCCCCTCGAAGTGCTATGGGCGAGACGTTTTAGGGAGAACCCTTTGACGGGTTTCGGCTGCAACGAGCCCCTTAGCATTTTTTTCGCTAAGTTTTTGAAAAACGCCACCCTCCCCCTCGAAGTGCTATAGGCGAGGCGTTTTAGGGCGAACCCTTTGACGGGTTTGGGCTGCAACGAGCCCCTTAGCGTTTTTTCGCTAAGTTTTTGAAAAACGCCACCCTCCCCCTCGAAGTGCTATGGGCGAGGTGTCTTAGGGCGAACCATTTGACGGGTTTGGGCTGCAACGAGCCCCTTAGCGTTTTTTTGCTATGTTTTTGAAAAACGCCAACCTCCCCCTCGAAGTGCTAGGGGCGAGGAGTTTTAGGCCGAACCCTTTGACGGGTTTGGGCTGCAACGAGCCCCTTAGCATTTTTTTTGCTAAGTTTTTGAAAAACGCCACCCTCCCCTATGAAGTGCTATGGGCGAGGCGTTTTAGGGCGAACCCTTTGACGGGTTTGGGCTGCAACGAGCCCCTTAGCATTTTTTCGCTAAGTTTTTGAAAAACGCCACCCTCCCCCTCGAAGTGCTATAGGCGAGGCGTTTTAGGGCGAACCCTTTGACGGGTTTGGGCTGCAACGAGCCCCTTAGCGTTTTTTTCGCTAAGTTTTTGAAAAACGCCACCCTCCCCCTCGAAGTGCTAGGGGCGAGGTGTCTTAGGGCGAACCCTTTGACGAGTTTGGGCTGCAACGAGCCCCTTAGCATTTTTTTGCTATCTTTTTGAAAAACGCCACCCTCCCCCTCGAAGTGCTAGGGGCGAGGTGTTTTAGGGCGAACCCTTTGACGGGTTTGGGCTGCAACGAGCCCCTTAGCACTTTTTTCGCTATGTTTTTGAAAAACGCCACCCTCCCCCGTCGAAGTGCTAGGGGCGAGGTGTTTTAGGGCGAACCCTTTGACGGGTTTGGGCTGCAACGAGCCCCTTAGCATTTTTTCTCTATGTTTTTGAAAAATGTCACCCTGCCCCTCGAAGTGCTAGGGGTGAGGTGTCTTAGGGCGAACGCTTTGATGGGTTTGGGCTGCAACGAGCCCCTTAGCATTTTTTCGCTATGTTTTTGAAAAACGCTACCCTCCCCCTCGAAGTGCTATGGGCGAGGTGTCTTAGGGCGAACCATTTGACGGGTTTGGGCTGCAACGAGCCCCTTAGCGTTTTTTTGCTAAGTTTTTGAAAAACGCCACCCTCCCCCTCGAAGTGCTAGGGGCGAGGAGTTTTAGGGCGAACCCTTTGACGGGTTTGGGCTGCAACGAGCCCCTTAGCATTTTTTTGCTAAGTTTTTGAAAAACGCCACCCTCCCCCTCGAAGTGCTATGGGCGAGGCGTTTTAGGGCGAACCTTTGACGGGTTTGGGCTGCAACGAGCCCCTTAGCATTTTTTTCGCTAAGTTTTTGAAAAACGCCACCCTCCCCCTCGAAGTGCTATGGGCGAGGTGTTTTAGGGCGAACCCTTTGACGGGTTTGGGCTGCAACGAGCCCCTTAGCATTTTTTCGCTAAGTTTTTGAAAAATGTCACCCTGCCCCTCGAAGTGCTAGGGGCGAGGTGTCTTAGGGCGAACGCTTTGACGGGTTTGGGCTGCAACGAGCCCCTTAGCATTTTTTTCGCTAAGTTTTTGAAAAACGCCACCCTCCCCCTCGAAGTGCTATGGGCGAGGTGTTTTAGGGCGAACCATTTGACGGGTTTGGGCTGCAACGAGCCCCTTAGCATTTTTTTGCTAAGTTTTTGAAAAACGCCACCCTCCCCCTCGAAGTGCTAGGGGCGAGGAGTTTTAGGGCGAACCCTTTGACGGGTTTGGGCTGCAACGAGCCCCTTAGCATTTTTTTGCTAAGTTTTTGAAAAACGCCACCCTCCCCCATGAAGTGCTATGGGCGAGGCGTTTTAGGGCGAACCCTTTGACGGGTTTGGGCTGCAACGAGCCCCTTAGCATTTTTTCGCTAAGTTTTTGAAAAACGGCCACCCTCCCCCTCGAAGTGCTAGGGCGAGGTGTTTTAGGGCGAACCCTTTGACGGGTTTGGGCTGCAACGAGCCCCTTAGCTTTTTTTTCGCTAAGTTTTTGAAAAACGCCACCCTCCCCCTCAAAGTGCTATGGGCGAGGTGTTTTAGGGCGAACCCTTTGAGGGTTTGGGCTGCAAAGAGCCCCTTAGCATTTTTTTTTCTATGTTTTTGAAAAAACGCCACCCTCCCCCTCGAAGTGCTATGGGCGAGGTGTTTTAGGGCGAACCCTTTGACGGGTTTGGGCTGCAACGAGCCCCTTAGCGTTTTTTCGCTAAGTTTTTGAAAACGCCACCCTCCCCCTCGAAGTGCTAAGGGCGAGGTGTTTTAGGGCGAACCCTTTGACGGGTTTGGGCTGCAACGAGCCCCTTAGCATTTTTTCGCTAAGTTTTTGAAAACTGTCACCCTCGCCCCTCGAAGTGCTAGGGGTGAGGTGTCTTAGGGCGAACGCATTGACGGGTTTGGGCTGCAACGAGCCCCTTAGCATTTTTTTCGCTAAGTTTTTGAAAAACGCCACCCTCCCCCTCGAAGTGCTAGGGGCGAGGTGTCTTAGGGCGAACCCTTTGACGGGTTTGGGCTGCAACGAGCCCCTTAGCGTTTTTTTGCTAAGTTTTTGAAAAACGCCACCCTCCCCCTCGAAGTGCTAGGGGCGAGGTGTTTTAGGGCGAACCCTTTGACGGGTTTGGGCTGCAACGAGCCCCTTAGCATTTTTTTGCTAAGTTTTTGAAAAACGCCACCCTCCCCCTCGAAGTGCTATGGGCGAGGTGTTTTAGGGCGAACCGTTTGACGGGTTTGGGCTGCAACGAGCCCCTTAGCATTTTTTCGCTAAGTTTTTGAAAAACGCCACCCTCCCCCTCGAAGTGCTAGGGGCGAGGTGTTTTAGGGCGAACCCTTTGACGGGTTTGGGCTGCAACGAGCCCCTTAGCATTTTTTTCGCTAAGTTTTTGAAAAACGCCACCCTCCCCCTCGAAGTGCTAGGGGCGAGGTGTTTTAGGGCGAACCCTTTGACGGTTTGGGCTGCAACGAGCCCCTTAGCGTTTTTTCGCTAAGTTTTTGAAAAACGCCACCCTCCCCCTCGAAGTGCTAGGGGCGAGGTGTCTTAGGGCGAACCCTTTGACGGGTTTGGGCTGCAACGAGCCCCTTAGCATTTTTTTCGCTAAGTTTTTGAAAAACGCACCCTCCCCCTCGAAGTGCTAGGGGCGAGGTGTCTTAGGGCGAACCATTTGACGGGTTTGGGCTGCAACGAGCCCCTTAGCGTTTTTTTTGCTAAGTTTTTGAAAAACGCCACCCTCCCCCTCGAAGTGCTAGGGGCGAGGTGTTTTAGGGCGAACCCTTTGACGGGTTTGGGCTGCAACGAGCCCCTTAGCATTTTTTTTGCTAAGTTTTTGAAAAACGCCACCCTCCCCCATCGAAGTGCTATGGGCGAGGCGTTTTAGGGCGAACCCTTTGACGGGTTTGGGCTGCAACGAGCCCCTTAGCGTTTTTTCGCTAAGTTTTTGAAAAACGCCACCCTCCCCCTCGAAGTGCTATAGGCGAGGGTTTTAGGGCGAACCTTTGACGGGTTTGGGCTGCAACGAGCCCCTTAGCTTTTTTCTTAGTTTTTGAAAAACGCCACCCTCCCCCTCGAAGTGCTAGGGCGAGGTGTTTTAGGGCGAACCCTTGACGGGTTTGGGCTGCAACGAGCCCCTTAGCTTTTTTCTCTATGTTTTGAAAAATGCCTCCCCTCGAAGTGCTAGGGGCGAGGTTTTAGGGCGAACCTTGCGGGTTTGGGCTGCAACGAGCCCTTGCTTTTTTCTCTATGTTTTGAAAAAGCACCTCCCCTCGAAGTCTAGGGGGAGGTGTTTAGGGGAACGCTTTGAGGGTTTGGGCTGCAACGAGCCCCTTAGCATTTTTTTTCATGTTTTTGAAAAAACGCACCCTCCCTCGAAGTGCTATGGGGCGAGGTGTCTTAGGGCGAACCTTTGACGGGTTTGGGTTGCAACGAGCCCCTTAGCGTTTTTTTGCTAAGTTTTTGAAAAACGCCACCCTCCCCCTCGAAGTGCTAGGGGCGAGGTGTTTTAGGGCGAACCCTTTGACGGGTTTGGGCTGCAACGAGCCCCTTAGCATTTTTTTCGCTAAGTTTTTGAAAAACGCCACCCTCCCCCTCGAAGTGCTAGGGGCGAGGTGTTTTAGGGCGAACCCTTTGACGGGTTTGGGCTGCAACGAGCCCCTTAGCATTTTTTTCGCTAAGTTTTTGAAAAACGCCACCCTCCCCCTCGAAGTGCTAGGGCGAGGTGTTTTAGGGCGAACCCTTTGACGGGTTTGGGCTGCAACGAGCCCCTTAGCGTTTTTTTCGCTAAGTTTTTGAAAAACGCCACCCTCCCCCTCGAAGTGCTAGGGGCGAGGTGTTTTAGGGCGAACCCTTTGACGGGTTTGGGCTGCAACGAGCCCCTTAGCATTTTTTCGCTAAGTTTTTGAAAAACGCCACCCTCCCCTCGAAGTGCTAGGGGCGAGGTGTCTTAGGGCGAACCCTTTGACGGGTTTGGGCTGCAACGAGCCCCTTAGCATTTTTTCTCTATGTTTTTGAAAAATGTCACCCTGCCCCTCGAAGTGCTAGGGGTGAGGTGTCTTAGGGCGAACGCTTTGATGGGTTTGGGCTGCAACGAGCCCCTTAGCATTTTTTTCGCTATGTTTTTGAAAAACGCTACCCTCCCCCTCGAAGTGCTTGGGGCGAGGTGTCTTAGGGCGAACCATTTGACGGGTTTGGGTTGCAACGAGCCCCTTAGCGTTTTTTTGCTAAGTTTTTGAAAAACGCCACCCTCCCCCTCGAAGTGCTAGGGGCGAGGAGTTTTAGGGCGAACCCTTTGACGGGTTTGGGCTGCAACGAGCCCCTTAGCATTTTTTTTGCTAAGTTTTTGAAAAACGCCACCCTCCCCTATGAAGTGCTATGGGCGAGGCGTTTTAGGGCGAACCCTTCGACGGGTTTGGGCTGCAACGAGCCCCTTAGCATTTTTTCTCTATGTTTTTGAAAAATGTCACCCTGCCCCTCGAAGTGCTAGGGGCGAGGTGTTTTAGGGCGAACCCTGCGACGGGTTTGGGCTGCAACGAGCCCCTTAGCATTTTTTCTCTAAGTTTTTGAAAAACGCCACCCTCCCCTCGAAGTGCTAGGGGCGAGGTGTCTTAGGGCGAACCATTTGACGGGTTTGGGCTGCAACGAGCCCCTTAGCGTTTTTTTGCTAAGTTTTTGAAAAACGCCACCCTCCCCCTCGAAGTGCTAGGGGCGAGGTGTTTTAGGGCGAACCCTTTGACGGGTTTGGGCTGCAACGAGCCCCTTAGCATTTTTTTTGCTAAGTTTTTGAAAAACGCCACCCTCCCCCATGAAGTGCTATGGGCGAGGCGTTTTAGGGCGAACCCTTTGACGGGTTTGGGCTGCAACGAGCCCCTTAGCATTTTTTCGCTAAGTTTTTGAAAAACGCCACCCTCCCCCTCGAAGTGCTAGGGCGAGGTGTTTTAGGGCGAACCCTTTGACAGGTTTGGGCTGCAACGAGCCCCTTAGCGTTTTTTCGCTAAGTTTTTGAAAAACGCCACCCTCCCCCTCGAAGTGCTAGGGGCGAGGTGTTTTAGGGCGAACCCTTTGACGGGTTTGGGCTGCAACGAGCCCCTTAGCATTTTTTTCGCTAAGTTTTTGAAAAACGCCACCCTCCCCCTCGAAGTGCTAGGGGCGAGGTGTCTTAGGGCGAACCCTTTGACGGGTTTGGGCTGCAACGAGCCCCTTAGCGTTTTTTTGCTAAGTTTTTGAAAAACGCCACCCTCCCCCTCGAAGTGCTAGGGGCGAGGTGTTTTAGGGCGAACCCTTTGACGGGTTTGGGCTGCAACGAGCCCCTTAGCATTTTTTTTGCTAAGTTTTTGAAAAACGCCACCCTCCCCCTCGAAGTGCTAGGGGCGAGGTGTTTTAGGGCGAACCCTTTGACGGGTTTGGGCTGCAACGAGCCCCTTAGCTTTTTTTCGCTAAGTTTTTGAAAAACGCCACCCTCCCCCTCGAAGTGCTATGGGCGAGGTGTTTTAGGGCGAACCCTTTGACGGGTTTGGGCTGCAACGAGCCCCTTAGCGTTTTTTCGCTAAGTTTTTGAAAAACGCCACCCTCCCACCTCGAAGTGCTAGGGGCGAGGTGTTTTAGGGCGAACCCTTTGACGGGTTTGGGCTGCAACGAGCCCCTTAGCATTTTTTCGCTAAGTTTTTGAAAAACGCCACCCTCCCCTCGAAGTGCTAGGGGCGAGGTGTTTTAGGGCGAACCCTTTGACGGGTTTGGGCTGCAACGAGCCCCTTAGCATTTTTTCGCTAAGTTTTTGAAAAACGCCACCCTGCCCCTCGAAGTGCTAGGGGAGAGGTGTCTTAGGGAGAACCCTTTGATGGGTTTGGGCTGCAACGAGCCCCTTAGCATTTTTTTCGCTAAGTTTTTGAAAAACGCCACCCTCCCCCTCGAAGTGCTAGGGGCGAGGTGTCTTAGGGCGAACCCTTTGACGGGTTTGGGCTGCAACGAGCCCCTTAGCGTTTTTTTGCTAAGTTTTTGAAAAACGCCACCCTCCCCCTCGAAGTGCTAGGGGTGAGGAGTTTTAGGACGAACCCTTTGACGGGTTTGGGCTGCAACGAGCCCCTTAGCATTTTTTTTCGCTAAGTTTTTGAAAAACGCCACCCTCCCCCTCGAAGTGCTAGGGGCGAGGTGTCTTAGGGCGAACCCTTTGACGGGTTTGGGCTGCAACGAGCCCCTTAGCATTTTTTTCGCTAAGTTTTTGAAAAACGCCACCCTCCCCCTCGAAGTGCTAGGGGCGAGGTGTTTTAGGGCGAACCCTTTGACGGGTTTGGGCTGCAACGAGCCCCTTAGCGTTTTTTCGCTAAGTTTTTGAAAAACGCCACCCTCCCCCTCGAAGTGCTAGGGGCGAGGTGTTTTAGGGCGAACCCTTTGACGGGTTTGGGCTGCAACGAGCCCCTTAGCGTTTTTTTCGCTAAGTTTTTGAAAAACGCCACCCTCCCCCTCGAAGTGCTAGGGGCGAGGTGTTTTAGGGCGAACCCTTTGACGGGTTTGGGCTGCAACGAGCCCCTTAGCATTTTTTTCGCTAAGTTTTTGAAAAACGCCACCCTCCCCCTCGAAGTGCTAGGGGCGAGGTGTTTTAGGGCGAACCCTTTGACGGGTTTGGGCTGCAACGAGCCCCTTAGCATTTTTTCTCTAAGTTTTTGAAAAACGCCACCCTGCCCCTCGAAGTGCTAGGGGCGAGGTGTCTTAGGGCGAACCCTTTGACGGGTTTGGGCTGCAACGAGCCCCTTAGCATTTTTTTCGCTAAGTTTTTGAAAAACGCCACCCTCCCCCTCGAAGTGCTAGGGGCGAGGTGTCTTAGGGCGAACCCTTTGACGGGTTTGGGCTGCAACGAGCCCCTTAGCGTTTTTTTGCTAAGTTTTTGAAAAACGCCACCCTCCCCCTCGAAGTGCTAGGGGCGAGGTGTTTTAGGGCGAACCCTTTGACGGGTTTGGGCTGCAACGAGCCCCTTAGCATTTTTTTTGCTAAGTTTTTGAAAAACGCCACCCTCCCCCTCGAAGTGCTATGGGCGAGGTGTTTTAGGGCGAACCCTTTGACGGGTTTGGGCTGCAACGAGCCCCTTAGCATTTTTTCGCTAAGTTTTTGAAAAACGCCACCCTCCCCCTCGAAGTGCTAGGGGCGAGGTGTTTTAGGGCGAACCCTTTGACGGGTTTGGGCTGCAACGAGCCCCTTAGCATTTTTTCGCTAAGTTTTTGAAAAACGCCACCCTCCCCCTCGAAGTGCTAGGGGCGAGGTGTCTTAGGGCGAACCCTTTGACGGGTTTGGGCTGCAACGAGCCCCTTAGCGTTTTTTTGCTAAGTTTTTGAAAAACGCCACCCTCCCCCTCGAAGTGCTAGGGGCGAGGTGTTTTAGGGCGAACCCTTTGACGGGTTTGGGCTGCAACGAGCCCCTTAGCATTTTTTTGCTAAGTTTTTGAAAAACGCCACCCTCCCCCTCGAAGTGCTATGGGCGAGGTGTTTTAGGGCGAACCCTTTGACGGGTTTGGGCTGCAACGAGCCCCTTAGCATTTTTTTCGCTAAGTTTTTGAAAAACGCCACCCTCCCCCTCGAAGTGCTATGGGCGAGGTGTTTTAGGGCGAACCCTTTGACGGGTTTGGGCTGCAACGAGCCCCTTAGCGTTTTTTCGCTAAGTTTCTGAAAAACGCCACCCTCCCCCTCGAAGTGCTAGGGGCGAGGTGTTTTAGGGCGAACCCTTTGACGGGTTTGGGCTGCAACGAGCCCCTTAGCATTTTTTCTCTAAGTTTTTGAAAAATGTCACCCTGCCCCTCGAAGTGCTAGGGGCGAGGTGTCTTAGGGCGAACCATTTGACGGGTTTGGGCTGCAACGAGCCCCTTAGCGTTTTTTTGCTAAGTTTTTGAAAAACGCCACCCTCCCCCTCGAAGTGCTAGGGCGAGGTGTCTTAGGGCGAACCCTTTGACGGGTTTGGGCTGCAACGAGCCCCTTAGCATTTTTTTTGCTAAGTTTTTGAAAAACGCCACCCTCCCCCATGAAGTGCTATGGGCGAGGACGTTTTAGGGTGAACCCTTTGACGGGTTTGGGCTGCAACGAGCCACATAGCGTTTTTTCGCTAAGTTTTTGAAAAACGCCACCCTCCCCCTCGAAGTGCTATAGGCGAGGCGTTTTAGGGCGAACCCTTTGACGGGTTTGGGCTGCAACGAGCCCCTTAGCGTTTTTTCGCTAAGTTTTTGAAAAACGCCACCCTCCGCCCTCGAAGTGCTAGGGGCGAGGTGTTTTAGGGCGAACCCTTCGACGGGTTTGGGCTGCAACGAGCCCCTTAGCATTTTTTCTCTAAGTTTTTGAAAAATGTCACCCTGCCCCTCGAAGTGCTAGGGGCGAGGTGTTTTAGGGCGAACCCTTCGACGGGTTTGGGCTGCAACGAGCCCCTTAGCATTTTTTCTCTATGTTTTTGAAAATGTCACCCTGCCCCTCGAAGTGCTAGGGGTGAGGTGTCTTAGGGCGAACGCTTTGATGGGTTTGGGCTGCAACGAGCCCCTTAGCATTTTTTTTCGCTATGTTTTTGAAAAACGCTACCCTCCCCCTCGAAGTGCTTGGGGCGAGGTGTCTTAGGGCGAACCATTTGACGGGTTTGGGTTGCAACGAGCCCCTTAGCGTTTTTTTGCTAAGTTTTTGAAAAACGCCAACCTCCCCCTCGAAGTGCTAGGGGTGAGGAGTTTTAGGCCGAACCCTTTGACGGGTTTGGGCTGCAACGAGCCCCTTAGCATTTTTTTTTGCTATGTTTTTGAAAAACGCCAACCTCCCCCTCGAAGTGCTTGGAGCGAGGTGTCTTAAGGCGAACCATTTGACGGGTTTGGGCTGCAACGAGCCCCTTAGCAATTTTTTTTGCTAAGTTTTTGAAAAACGCCACCCTCCCCCATGAAGTGCTATGGGCGAGACGTTTTAGGGTGAACCCTTTGACGGGTTTGGGCTGCAACGAGCCACATAGCGTTTTTTCGCTAAGTTTTTGAAAAACGCCACCCTCCCCCTCGAAGTGCTATAGGCGAGGCGTTTTAAGGCGAACCCTTTGACGGGTTTGGGCTGCAACGAGCCCCTTAGCGTTTTTTCGTTTAGTTTTTGAAAAACGCCACCCTCCGCCCTCGAAGTGCTAGGGGCGAGGTGTTTTAGGGCGAACCCTTCGACGGGTTTGGGCTGCAACGAGCCCCTTAGCATTTTTTCTCTATGTTTTTGAAAAATGTCACCCTGCCCCTCGAAGTGCTAGGGGCGAGGTGTTTTAGGGCGAACCCTTCGACGGGTTTGGGCTGCAACGAGCCCCTTAGCATTTTTTCTCTATGTTTTTGAAAATGTCACCCTGCCCCTCGAAGTGCTAGGGGTGAGGTGTCTTAGGGCGAACGCTTTGATGGGTTTGGGCTGCAACGAGCCCCTTAGCATTTTTTTCGCTATGTTTTTGAAAAAACGCTACCCTCCCCTCGAAGTGCTTGGGGCGAGGTGTCTTAGGGCGAACCATTTGACGGGTTTGGGTTGCAACGAGCCCCTTAGCGTTTTTTTGCTAAGTTTTTGAAAAACGCCACCCTCCCCCTCGAAGTGCTAGGGGCGAGGTGTTTTAGGGCGAACCCTTTGACGGGTTTGGGCTGCAACGAGCCCCTTAGCATTTTTTTTGCTAAGTTTTTGAAAAACGCCACCCTCCCCTATGAAGTGCTATGGGCGAGGCGTTTTAGGGCGAACCCTTTGACGGGTTTGGGCTGCAACGAGCCACTTAGCATTTTTTCGCTAAGTTTTTGAAAAACGCCACCCTCCCCCTCGAAGTGCTATAGGCGAGGCGTTTTAGGGCGAACCTTTGACAGGTTTGGGCTGCAACGAGCCCCTTAGCGTTTTTTTCGCTAAGTTTTCTGAAAAACGCCACCCTCCCCCGTCGAAGTGCTAGGGGCGAGGTGTTTTAGGGCGAACCCTTTGACGGGTTTGGGCTGCAACGAGCCCCTTAGCATTTTTTTCTCTAAGTTTTTGAAAAATGTCACCCTGCCCCTCGAAGTGCTAGGGGCGAGGTGTCTTAGGGCGAACCCTTTGACGGGTTTGGGCTGCAACGAGCCCCTTAGCGTTTTTTTGCTAAGTTTTTGAAAAACGCCACCCTCCCCCTCGAAGTGCTTGGAGCGAGGTGTCTTAGGGCGAACCCTTTGACGGGTTTGGGCTGCAACGAGCCCCTTAGCATTTTTTTTGCTAAGTTTTTGAAAAACGCCACCCTCCCCCTCGAAGTGCTATGGGCGAGGAGTTTTAGGGTGAACCCTTTGACGGGTTTGGGCTGCAACGAGCCCCTTAGCGTTTTTTCGCTAAGTTTTTGAAAAACGCCACCCTCCCCCTCGAAGTGCTATGGGCGAGGTGTTTTAGGGCGAACCCTTTGACGGGTTTGGGCTGCAACGAGCCCCTTAGCGTTTTTTCGCTAAGTTTTTGAAAAACGCCACCCTCCCCCTCGAAGTGCTAGGGGCGAGGTGTTTTAGGGCGAACCCTTTGACGGGTTTGGGCTGCAACGAGCCCCTTAGCATTTTTTCTCTAAGTTTTTGAAAAACGCCACCCTCCCCCTCGAAGTGCTAGGGGCGAGGTGTTTTAGGGCGAACCCTTTGACGGGTTTGGGCTGCAACGAGCCCCTTAGCAGTTTTTTTTGCTAAGTTTTTGAAAAACGCCACCCTCCCCATCGAAGTGCTATGGGCGAGGCGTTTTAGGGCGAACCCTTTGACGGGTTTGGGCTGCAACGAGCCCCTTAGCGTTTTTTCGCTAAGTTTTTGAAAAACGCCACCCTCCCCCTCGAAGTGCTAGGGCGAGGTGTTTTAGGGCGAACCCTTTGACGGGTTTGGGCTGCAACGAGCCCCTTAGCATTTTTTCGCTAAGTTTTTGAAAAACGCCACCCTCCCCCTCGAAGTGCTAGGGGCGAGGTGTTTTAGGGCGAACCCTTTGACGGGTTTGGGCTGCAACGAGCCCCTTAGCGTTTTTTTCGCTAAGTTTTTGAAAAACGCCACCCTCCCCCTCGAAGTGCTAGGGGCGAGGTGTTTTAGGGCGAACCCTTTGACGGGTTTGGGCTGCAACGAGCCCCTTAGCATTTTTTCGCTAAGTTTTTGAAAAACGCCACCCTCCCCCTCGAAGTGCTAGGGGCGAGGTGTCTTAGGGCGAACCCTTTGACGGGTTTGGGCTGCAACGAGCCCCTTAGCATTTTTTTGCTAAGTTTTTGAAAAACGCCACCCTCCCCCTCGAAGTGCTAGGGGCGAGGTGTTTTAGGGCGAACCCTTTGACGGGTTTGGGCTGCAACGAGCCCCTTAGCATTTTTTTTGCTAAGTTTTTGAAAAACGCCACCCTCCCCCTCGAAGTGCTAGGGGCGAGGTGTTTTAGGGCGAACCCTTTGACGGGTTTGGGCTGCAACGAGCCCCTTAGCATTTTTTTCGCTAAGTTTTTGAAAAACGCCACCCTCCCCCTCGAAGTGCTAGGGGCGAGGTGTTTTAGGGCGAACCCTTTGACGGGTTTGGGCTGCAACGAGCCCCTTAGCATTTTTTTGCTAAGTTTTTGAAAAACGCCACCCTCCCCCTCGAAGTGCTAGGGCGAGGTGTTTTAGGGCGAACCCTTTGACGGGTTTGGGCTGCAACGAGCCCCTTAGCATTTTTTTCGCTAAGTTTTTGAAAAACGCCACCCTCCCCCTCGAAGTGCTAGGGGCGAGGTGTTTTAGGGCGAACCCTTTGACGGGTTTGGGCTGCAACGAGCCCCTTAGCATTTTTTTCGCTAAGTTTTTGAAAAACGCCACCCTCCCCCTCGAAGTGCTAGGGGCGAGGTGTTTTAGGGCGAACCCTTTGACGGGTTTGGGCTGCAACGAGCCCCTTAGCATTTTTTTGCTAAGTTTTTGAAAAACGCCACCCTCCCCCTCGAAGTGCTAGGGGCGAGGTGTCTTAGGGCGAACCCTTTGACGGGTTTGGGCTGCAACGAGCCCCTTAGCGTTTTTTTGCTAAGTTTTTGAAAAACGCCACCCTCCCCCTCGAAGTGCTAGGGGCGAGGTGTTTTAGGGCGAACCCTTTGACGGGTTTGGGCTGCAACGAGCCCCTTAGCATTTTTTTGCTAAGTTTTTGAAAAACGCCACCCTCCCCCTCGAAGTGCTAGGGGCGAGGTGTTTTAGGGCGAACCCTTTGACGGGTTTGGGCTGCAACGAGCCCCTTAGCGTTTTTTTCGCTAAGTTTTTGAAAAACGCCACCCTCCCCCTCGAAGTGCTAGGGCGAGGTGTTTTAGGGCGAACCCTTTGACGGGTTTGGGCTGCAACGAGCCCCTTAGCGTTTTTTCGCTAAGTTTTTGAAAAACGCCACCCTCCCCCTCGAAGTGCTAGGGGCGAGGTGTTTTAGGGCGAACCCTTTGACGGGTTTGGGCTGCAACGAGCCCCTTAGCATTTTTTTCTCTATGTTTTTGAAAATGTCACCCTGCCCCTCGAAGTGCTAGGGCGAGGTGTCTTAGGGCGAACCATTTGACGGGTTTGGGCTGCAACGAGCCCCTTAGCGTTTTTTTGCTAAGTTTTTGAAAAACGCCACCCTCCCCCTCGAAGTGCTAGGGGCGAGGAGTTTTAGGGCGAACCCTTTGACGGGTTTGGGCTGCAACGAGCCCCTTAGCATTTTTTTGCTAAGTTTTTGAAAAACGCCACCCTCCCCCATGAAGTGCTATGGGCGAGGCGTTTTAGGGCGAACCCTTTGACGGGTTTGGGCTGCAACGAGCCACTTAGCGTTTTTTCGCTAAGTTTTTGAAAAACGCCACCCTCCCCCTCGAAGTGCTATAGGCGAGGCGTTTTAGGGCGAACCCTTTGACGGGTTTGGGCTGCAACGAAGCCCCTTAGCATTTTTTCGCTAAGTTTTTGAAAAACGTCACCCTGCCCCTCGAAGTGCTAGGGGCGAGGTGTTTTAGGGCGAACCCTTTGACGGGTTTGGGCTGCAACGAGCCCCTTAGCGTTTTTTTCGCTAAGTTTTTGAAAAACGCCACCCTCCCCCTCGAAGTGCTAGGGGCGAGGTGTGTTAAGGCGAACCCTTTGACGGGTTTGGGCTGCAACGAGCCCCTTAGAGTTTTTTTGCTAAGTTTTTGAAAAACGCCACCCTCCCCCTCGAAGTGCTTGGGGCGAGGTGTCTTAGGGCGAACCCTTTGACGGGTTTGGGCTGCAACGAGCCCCATAGCGTTTTTTTGCTATGTTTTTGAAAAACGCCACCCTCCCCCACGAAGTGCTAGAGGCGAGGTGTTTTAGGGCGAACCCTTTGACGGGTTTGGGCTGCAACGAGCCCCTTAGCTTTTTTTTTGCTAAGTTTTTGAAAAACGCCACCCTCCCCGATGAAGTGCTAGGGGCGAGGTGTTTTAGGGCGAACCCTTTGACGGGTTTGGGCTGCAACGAGCCCCTTAGCATTTTTTCTCCAAGTTTTTGAAAAATGTCACCCTACCCCTCGAAGTGCTAGGGGTGAGGTGTCTTAGGGCGAACGCTTTGACGGGTTTGGGCTGCAACGAGCCCCTTAGCCTTTTTTTTTGCTATGTTTTGAAAAACGCTACCCTCCCCCTCGAAGTGCTTGGAGCGAGGTGTCTTAGGGCGAACCATTTGACGGGTTTGGGCTGCAACGAGCGCCTTAGCAAGTTTTTTGCTAAGTTTTTGAAAAACGCCACCCTCCCCCATGAAGTGCTATGGGCGAGGCGTTTTAGGGCGAACCCTTTGACGGGTTTGGGCTGCAACGAGCCACTTAGCGTTTTTTCGCTAAGTTTTTGAAAAACGCCACCCTCCCCCTCGAAGTGCTATGGGCGAGGCGTTTTAGGGCGAACCCTTTGACGGGTTTGGGCTGCAACGAGCCCCTTAGCGTTTTTTTGCTAAGTTTTTGAAAAACGCCACCCTCCCCCTCGAAGTGCTAGGGGCGAGGTGTCTTAGGGCGAACCCTTTGACGGGTTTGGGCTGCAACGAGCCCCTTAGCATTTTTTTGCTAAGTTTTTGAAAAACGCCACCCTCCCCCTCGAAGTGCTAGGGGCGAGGTGTCTTAGGGCGAACCCTTTGACGGGTTTGGGCTGCAACGAGCCCCTTAGCGTTTTTTTGCTAAGTTTTTGAAAAACGCCACCCTCCCCCTCGAAGTGCTAGGGGCGAGGTGTTTTAGGGCGAACCCTTTGACGGGTTTGGGCTGCAACGAGCCCCTTAGCATTTTTTTTGCTAAGTTTTTGAAAAACGCCACCCTCCCCCATGAAGTGCTATGGGCGAGGTGTTTTAGGGCGAACCCTTTGACGGGTTTGGGCTGCAACGAGCCCCTTAGCGTTTTTTTGCTAAGTTTTTGAAAAACGCCACCCTCCCCCTCGAAGTGCTATAGGCGAGGCGTTTTAGGGCGAACCCTTTGACGGGTTTGGGCTGCAACGAGCCCCTTAGCGTTTTTTCGCTTAGTTTTTGAAAAACGCCACCCTCCGCCCTCGAAGTGCTAGGGGCGAGGTGTTTTAGGGCGAACCCTTTGACGGGTTTGGGCTGCAACGAGCCCCTTAGCATTTTTTCTCTAAGTTTTTGAAAAACGCCACCCTGCCCCTCGAAGTGCTAGGGGCGAGGTGTCTTAGGGCGAACCCTTTGACGGGTTTGGGCTGCAACGAGCCCCTTAGCGTTTTTTTGCTAAGTTTTTGAAAAACGCCACCCTCCCCCTCGAAGTGCTAGGGGCGAGGTGTTTTAGGGCGAACCCTTTGACGGGTTTGGGCTGCAACGAGCCCCTTAGCATTTTTTCTCTAAGTTTTTGAAAAACGCCACCCTGCCCCTCGAAGTGCTAGGGGCGAGGTGTTTTAGGGCGAACCCTTTGACGGGTTTGGGCTGCAACGAGCCCCTTAGCTTTTTTTCGCTAAGTTTTTGAAAAACGCCACCCTCCGCCCTCGAAGTGCTAGGGGCGAGGTGTTTTAGGGCGAACCCTTTGACGGGTTTGGGCTGCAACGAGCCCCTTAGCATTTTTTCTCTAAGTTTTTGAAAAACGCCACCCTGCCCCTCGAAGTGCTAGGGGCGAGGTGTTTTAGGGCGAACCCTGTGACGGGTTTGGGCTGCAACGAGCCCCTTAGCATTTTTTCTCTATGTTTTTCGAAAATGTCACCCTGCCCCTCGAAGTGCTAGGGGTGAGGTGTCTTAGGGCGAACGCTTTGACGGGTTTGGGCTGCAACGAGCCCCTTAGCATTTTTTTTCGCTATGTTTTTGAAAAATGCTACCCTCCCCCTCGAAGTGCTTGGGGCGAGGTGTCTTAGGGCGAACCATTTGACGGGTTTGGGTTGCAACGAGCCCCTTAGCCTTTTTTTGCTAAGTTTTTGAAAAACGCCAACCTCCCCCTCGAAGTGCTAGGGGCGAGGAGTTTTAGGGCGAACCCTTTGACGGGTTTGGGCTGCAACGAGCCCCTTAGCATTTTTTTTGCTAAGTTTTTGAAAAATGCCACCCTCCACCTTGAAGTGCTAGGGGCGAGGTGTTTTAGGGAGAAACCTTTGACGGGTTTGGGCTGCAACGAGCCCCTTAGCATTTTTTCGCTTGGTTTTTGAAAAACGCCACCCTCCCCATCGAAGCGCTATGGGCAAGGCGTTTTAGGGCGAACCGTTTGACGGGTTTGGGCTGCAACGAGCTCCTTAGCATTTTTTTCGCTAAGTTTTTGAAAAATGCCACCCTCCCCCTCGAAGTTCTAGGGGCGAGGTGTTTTAGGGCGAACCCTTTGATGGGTTTGGGCTGCAACGAGCCCCTTAGCATTTTTTTTGCTAAGTTTTTGAAAAACAGCACCCTCCCCCTCGAAGTGCTAGGGGCGAGGTGTCTTAGGGCGAACCATTTGACGGGTTTGGGCTGCAACGAGCCCCTTAGCGTTTTTTTGCTAAGTTTTTGAAAAACGCCACCCTCCCCCTCGAAGTGCTAGGGGCGAGGAGTTTTAGGGCGAACCCTTTGACGGGTTTGGGCTGCAACGAGCCCCTTAGCATTTTTTTTGCTAAGTTTTTGAAAAACGCCACCCTCCCCCTCGAAGTGCTAGGGGCGAGGTGTTTTAGGGCGAACCCTTTGACGGGTTTGGGCTGCAACGAGCCCCTTAGCATTTTTTTTGCTATGTTTTTGAAAAACGACACCCTCCCCCTCGAAGTGCTAGGGGCGAGGTGTCTTAGGGCGAACCCTTTGATGGGTTTGGGCTGCAACGAGCCCCTTAGCGTTTTTTTGCTAAGTTTTTGAAAAACGCCACCCTCCCCTCGAAGTGCTAGGGGCGAGGTGTTTTAGGGCGAACCCTTTGACGGGTTTGGGCTGCAACGAGCCCCTTAGCATTTTTTTTGCTAAGTTTTTGAAAAACGCCACCCTCCCCTCTGAAGTGCTATGGGCGAGGCGTTTTAGGGCGAACCCTTTGACGGGTTTGGGCTGCAACGAGCCCCTTAGCGTTTTTTTGCTAAGTTTTTGAAAAACGCCACCCTCCCCCTCGAAGTGCTATGGGCGAGGCGTTTTAGGGCGAACCCTTTGACGGGTTTGGGCTGCAACGAGCCCCTTAGCGTTTTTTCGCTTAGTTTTTGAAAAACGCCACCCTCCGCCCTCGAAGTGCTAGGGGCGAGGTGTTTTAGGGCGAACCCTTCGACGGGTTTGGGCTGCAACGAGCCCCTTAGCATTTTTTCTCTATGTTTTTGAAAAATGTCACCCTGCCCCTCGAAGTGCTAGGGGCGAGGTGTTTTAGGGCGAACCCTGTGACGGGTTTGGGCTGCAACGAGCCCCTTAGCATTTTTTCTCTAAGTTTTTGAAAAATGTCACCCTGCCCCTCGAAGTGCTAGGGGTGAGGTGTCTTAGGGCGAACGCTTTGATGGGTTTGGGCTGCAACGAGCCCCTTAGCATTTTTTTTGCTATGTTTTTGAAAAACGCTACCCTCCCCCTCGAAGTGCTTGGGGCGAGGTGTCTTAGGGCGAACCATTTGACGGGTTTGGGCTGCAACGAGCCCCTTAGCGTTTTTTGCTAAGTTTTTGAAAAACGCCACCCTCCCCCTCGAAGTGCTAGGGGCGAGGAGTTTTAGGGCGAACCCTTTGACGGGTTTGGGCTGCAACGAGCCCCTTAGCATTTTTTTTGCTAAGTTTTTGAAAAACGCCACCCTCCCCCATGAAGTGCTATGGGCGAGGCGTTTTAGGGCGAACCCTTTGACGGGTTTGGGCTGCAACGAGCCCCTTAGCGTTTTTTTCGCTAAGTTTTTGAAAAACGCCACCCTCCCCTCGAAGTGCTAGGGCGAGGCGTTTTAGGGCGAACCCTTTGACGGGTTTGGGCTGCAACGAGCCCCTTAGCATTTTTTTCTCTAAGTTTTTGAAAAACGCACCCTCCCCTCGAAGTGCTAGGGGCGAGGTGTTTTAGGGCGAACCCTTTGACGGGTTTGGGCTGCAACGAGCCCCTTAGCGTTTTTTTGCTAAGTTTTTGAAAAACGCCACCCTCCCCCTCGAAGTGCTAGGGGCGAGGTGTTTTAGGGCGAACCCTTTGACGGGTTTGGGCTGCAACGAGCCCCTTAGCGTTTTTTTGCTAAGTTTTTGAAAAACGCCACCCTCCCCCTCGAAGTGCTAGGGGCGAGGAGTTTTAGGGCGAACCCTTTGACGGGTTTGGGCTGCAACGAGCCCCTTAGCATTTTTTTGCTAAGTTTTTGAAAAACGCCACCCTCCCCCTCGAAGTGCTAGGGGCGAGGTGTTTTAGGGCGAACCCTTTGACGGGTTTGGGCTGCAACGAGCCCCTTAGCATTTTTTTCGCTAAGTTTTTGAAAAACGCCACCCTCCCCCTCGAAGTGCTAGGGGCGAGGTGTCTTAGGGCGAACCCTTTGACGGGTTTGGGCTGCAACGAGCCCCTTAGCATTTTTTTGCTAAGTTTTTGAAAAACGCCACCCTCCCCCTCGAAGTGCTAGGGGCGAGGTGTTTTAGGGCGAACCCTTTGACGGGTTTGGGCTGCAACGAGCCCCTTAGCATTTTTTTCGCTAAGTTTTTGAAAAACGCCACCCTCCCCCTCGAAGTGCTAGGGGCGAGGTGTTTTAGGGCGAACCCTTTGACGGGTTTGGGCTGCAACGAGCCCCTTAGCATTTTTTCGCTAAGTTTTTGAAAAACGCCACCCTCCCCCTCGAAGTGCTATGGGCGAGGCGTTTTAGGGCGAACCCTTTGACGGGTTTGGGCTGCAACGAGCCCCTTAGCATTTTTTTCGCTAAGTTTTTGAAAAACGCCACCCTCCCCCATCGAAGTGCTATGGGCGAGGCGTTTTAGGGCGAACCCTTTGATGGGTTTGGGCTGCAACGAGCCCCTTAGCGTTTTTTCGCTAAGTTTTTGAAAAACGCCACCCTCCCCCTCGAAGTGCTATAGGCGAGGCGTTTTAGGGCGAACCTTTGACGGGTTTGGGCTGCAACGAGCCCCTTAGCATTTTTTCTCTAAGTTTTTGAAAAACGCCACCCTCCCCCTCGAAGTGCTAGGGGCGAGGTGTCTTAGGGCGAACCCTTTGACGGGTTTGGGCTGCAACGAGCCCCTTAGCGTTTTTTTGCTAAGTTTTTGAAAAACGCCACCCTCCCCCTCGAAGTGCTATGGGCGAGGCGTTTTAGGGCGAACCCTTTGACGGGTTTGGGCTGCAACGAGCCCCTTAGCGTTTTTTTCGCTAAGTTTTTGAAAAACGCCACCCTCCGCCCTCGAAGTGCTAGGGGCGAGGTGTTTTAGGGCGAACCCTTTGACGGGTTTGGGCTGCAACGAGCCCCTTAGCATTTTTTCGCTAAGTTTTTGAAAAACGCCACCCTCCCCCTCGAAGTGCTAGGGGCGAGGTGTTTTAGGGCGAACCCTTTGACGGGTTTGGGCTGCAACGAGCCCCTTAGCATTTTTTCTCTAAGTTTTTGAAAAATGTCACCCTGCCCCTCGAAGTGCTAGGGGTGAGGTGTCTTAGGGCGAACGCTTTGACGGGTTTGGGCTGCAACGAGCCCCTTAGCATTTTTTTTCGCTAAGTTTTTGAAAAACGCTACCCTCCCCCTCGAAGTGCTTGGGGCGAGGTGTCTTAGGGCGAACCATTTGACGGGTTTGGGCTGCAACGAGCCCCTTAGCTTTTTTTGCTAAGTTTTTGAAAAACGCCACCCTCCCCCTCGAAGTGCTAGGGGCGAGGTGTTTTAGGGCGAACCCTTTGACGGGTTTGGGCTGCAACGAGCCCCTTAGCATTTTTTTCGCTATGTTTTTGAAAAACGCCACCCTCCCCTTGAAGTGCTAGGGGCGAGGTGTTTTAGGGAGAACCCTTTGACGGGTTTGGGCTGCAACGAGCCCCGTAGCATTTTTTCGCTAGGTTTTTGAAAAACGCCACCCTCCCCCTCGAAGTGCTATGGGCGAGGCGTTTTAGGGCGAACCGTTTGACGGGTTTGGGCTGCAACGAGCTCCTTAGCATTTTTTTCGCTAAGTTTTTGAAAAACGCCACCCTCCCCCATGAAGTGCTATGGGCGAGGCGTTTTAGGGCGAACCCTTTGACGGGTTTGGGCTGCAACGAGCCACTTAGCGTTTTTTCGCTAAGTTTTTGAAAAACGCCACCCTCCCCCTCGAAGTGCTATAGGCGAGGCGTTTTAGGGCGAACGCTTTGACGGGTTTGGGCTGCAACGAGCCCCTTAGCATTTTTTCTCTATGTTTTTGAAAAACGCCACCCTCCCCCTCGAAGTGCTAGGGGCGAGGTGTCTTAGGGCGAACCCTTTGACGGGTTTGGGCTGCAACGAGCCCCTTAGCTTTTTCTTGCTAAGTTTTTGAAAAACGCCACCCTCCCCCTCGAAGTGCTATAGGCGAGGCGTTTTAGGGCGAACCCTTTGACGGGTTTGGGCTGCAACGAGCCCCTTAGCGTTTTTTTCGTTAGTTTTTGAAAAACGCCACCCTCCGCCCTCGAAGTGCTAGGGGCGAGGTGTTTTAGGGCGAACCCTTCGACGGGTTTGGGCTGCAACGAGCCCCTTAGCATTTTTTCTCTATGTTTTTGAAAAATGTCACCCTGCCCCTCGAAGTGCTAGGGGCGAGGTGTTTTAGGGCGAACCCTGCGACGGGTTTGGGCTGCAACGAGCCCCTTAGCATTTTTTCTCTATGTTTTTCGAAAATGTCACCCTGCCCCTCGAAGTGCTAGGGGTGAGGTGTCTTAGGGCGAACGCTTTGATGGGTTTGGGCTGCAACGAGCCCCTTAGCATTTTTTTTCGCTATGTTTTTGAAAAACGCTACCCTCCCCCTCGAAGTGCTTGGGGCGAGGTGTCTTAGGGCGAACCATTTGACGGGTTTGGGCTGCAACGAGCCCCTTAGCTTTTTTTGCTAAGTTTTTGAAAAACGCCACCCTCCCCCTCGAAGTGCTAGGGGCGAGGAGTTTTAGGGCGAACCCTTTGACGGGTTTGGGCTGCAACGAGCCCCTTAGCATTTTTTTCGCTAAGTTTTTGAAAAACGCCACCCTCCCCCTCGAAGTGCTAGGGGCGAGGTGTTTTAGGGCGAACCCTTTGACGGGTTTGGGCTGCAACGAGCCCCTTAGCTTTTTTTCGCTAAGTTTTTGAAAAACGCCACCCTCCCCCTCGAAGTGCTATGGGCGAGGCGTTTTAGGGCGAACCCTTTGACGGGTTTGGGCTGCAACGAGCCCCTTAGCATTTTTTTCGCTAAGTTTTTGAAAAACGCCACCCTGCCCCTCGAAGTGCTAGGGGCGAGGTGTTTTAGGGCGAACCCTTCGACGGGATTGGGCTGCAACGAGCCCCGTAGCGTTTTTTTGCTAAGTTTTGAAAAACGCCACCCTCCCCCACGAAGTGCTAGGGGCGAGGTGTTTTAGGGCGAACCCTTTGACGGGTTTGGGCTGCAACAAGCCCTTTAGCGTTTTTTTGCTAAGTTTTTGAAAAACGCCACCCTCCCCCTCGAAGTGCTAGGGGCGAGGAGTTTTAGGGCGAACCCTTTGACGGGTTTGGGCTGCAACGAGCCCCTTAGCATTTTTTTCGCTAAGTTTTTAAAAATGCCACCCTCCACCTGTCGCAACCCTATACCAAAGTATAGAGTGTGCCGTACAAGATCGCCTCGGGAGATGGTTAACGAGGTAACCATACATGGCGTTCACACAGGACATCCATCATTTACAGAGATACCTCATTAAGTGTATAATATTACAAGTTCAGGAGTCATAGCGGAAGCAAATTTAGTTACATTATCATACATAGGTTCTTGGTCATATTACATAAATATACGGAGGCGGGAGGTACGACAAACACTACGCAGAACCTAAGTAAGCCATGCCGGCCCTAGGGCAGTGGCTCACTTATCTGGATTAGGGGAGCCGGGGACCCATTCAATGGTCCAGTTCTGGGGCTCCTCACCTTCCCACACAATTTTGTTACAGCAGTCGCAATAAGTTTCTTGAGGCGAACCTGAAAAACCACATCATCACAAAGCCTGAGTATCTAGCATACTCCGCAAGACTTACCCGTCCAAAGGGTTTACTAAAACCGACTCCTAGTATGCAGGGGGCCGACCGGGTTTATTTGATAATTGCATAAAAGCACCTATTAATTCTATGCTACGCTGCTTATTCCTTAACCCAGATTTAATTTGCTTGTTGCAGAAGAGGGACTGTAGTGGAACCTAGCTAGCTGCTAAGACTTGTACAATTATAAAGAGCAATACAACATAGCAAATTGTATCCATAGAGTAAATAAATTTCAGCATCCTAAACAAACTTCTCTACTTAGAGTATCATTGCCACTGCTTGAAACAAGAGGTACTCATGACCGCGAGGGACGGCAATTCGAATTGATTTACATCCTGCAGGAGAATAACCCAAATGCACGACATACGCATCATTTAAGAACACGTATGGCCACCGTTCACGAGGTTGCGATAAAGTCGATCCGGGGCCATCGATCCCGAGTACACGTCCTCCCCGCGATACAGTACTTTGTATCCGAGGCTTAACCCGTGCACTCTCCAGCGGTCCTCGACCCGTGCATCCACCGTGCCATTCACATCACCTCTGGATCGATGAGTAATACCGTCCAACAGTACGGCGCCCAAGTTACTAGGTTTACCAATTCCCATATAGAGGTATGCACTTGGTACTGTTCAATACTTGTCCGCGGGGTTGCAACGATAGGTTTCCCAAATTTTTAATCAATTTCATTCTTCACGTGGATCATGATTGAATCAGGTGATCCTCTAGCCTACCGTTGACTCTACTAATTTAAGCCTAGCAGTTGCTAACGAAAGGCTTACCGACGTAACTAAGTATGGGTCACAGCTTGTTTATGCAAGTGGGTTTCCATCCAAGCCCTATACCTAATGCACACACGATCTCCCTCTATGGTGACAAAAATAAACAGGACTCGTAAATCAGTAGGTGTGCACCGGGGCTTGCCTTGGGAGTGATCGTAGCTAAAGTTCTTGGCGGGGTTTAGCTCCACTTCGGGCTCCTCAGGGTTGCTTGTCACGTCCTTGCTCCCAGTCTCGCTCCCTAGTCAATGCAGTGCAATGCACGGTCAGGAGTTGGACGATGATGCATGACACTTCCTCAATAAATAGGATCTGACGGAATGATGCTCATGCATGGGATGACATGTTTGTACCACACTCTGGCAATTATTAACTTACAGGGGACAAACTTCTAATTAGGGGAAGTGGGGGGGGGCATGGTAACCACTGAGCATATCCCTATATTCCAACTACCAGGATACCCTTGGTGCACTTTCCCTCGGTATGCCAAGGCCTACTCAGCAGATAGGCAAAACCCCCTAACTACCCCCTTACCCAGGGTGCATTCACCAATTATAATGCCCATGCAAGGGAATATAGGAACTTTATCTTGCAAGGTTAATTGCATCCTCCTAGAATTTGACATGCTCACTTTTAATTATAGCCCTAACTAATCTAGATATGTAAGCTAATGGTGAATCATTAGTATGCAAAAGAAATCATAAGTTTACTGTAAGTCAAGATTGACATGTTGCATAGGCTGTCCCAAGGATGGGTTTACCACTATAATAACCACATGCATATATTAGGCAACAATTATATTAAATTTCCTAAGCTAATTATGAATGAGTAACTTTAACGGCCAAAAGCATAATGATGGTGCCCAAAATTTTTCATGGAGATTTTTATGCTTATGCAGAAATGCCCAAAGAGCAGGAATGCAAAATTTCAGAATTTAAAATCCTACCCAAGCATTTATAGAATTTTATTTACTAAAAATGGGGATTATGCAATAACACTAAAATTTGCATAAAAGATGGAAATGTGCTTTAGCAGAAAGTTTAGGAATGACATGAAGTGCTTACTGACCAAATCCCATGATTTTATCAGTTATAGATTTTGAATTATGAATTTAATTCTCTTCTCAAGGCTCTAACTTTGGTGATTTAATTTTACTAACCTACCGCATAACCTTGGATCTCATCTTGTTTTTCTGGTAGAGGAAGATTTTAGGAATCCAGCAAAATTGGTTTCATGCTCATTGGACTTTTATTTTTTGAGTTATGAATTTTTGAAGTTTTTTAGCAAAGTTGGGGGCAATTTACAGAACTGCCACCCGGCGATTTCAAACCCTCGCGGGCGCGCGCGCGCGCGCGGTGGCCGGTGCCGGCGAGCCCGGCCAGCGGCCAAATCAGCAGCGCGGCCCGGCCAAACTCGTGTGCCCACATGCTCAGCACCTCACGGCGACCTCGTGGGTCCGGTGGGTACCCCGCGGAAAGCGCCGGAGACGGCCGGCGACGAGAGGCGGAGCAGAGGCGGGGTACGGCGGCGTTGCGCGGCGAGCACGACGAGCGAGAAGGGTCGGGGAGTGGAGGGAGAGCATCACCTCGGTGCGGAGATTGACGGCGTGGGGGAGCTAGGCGACGGGGAGGGCCGGAAGGGGGGTCTCGTCGGCGGGGTGGGGAAGAATCCGACGGCGGCGGCTACTTCCTTTATCGATTCCGGCGAGGTCCCGGCGGCAGAGGGGGAGCGGGTTAGGGAACTGCCAGGGGAGACCCTTGCGCAACGATTTGAGGAGGTAGGAGCGGACGGGAGGCGGCCTAGGCGTAGCTCGACGGGGTGGCGGTCATGGCGGCCGAAAACAGAGGCGCGGCTCGAAATCCCGCCGCTGCTTTCGTCGGCGATGAAGATGTAGGGGCCGGGAGCCTCTGGAGTGGGGCGAGAGGGTAGAGGAAGGTGTGGGGAGGGGCTCTTGCCGCCGGGCGCTTATAACCGGGAAAAGGGGGGAGAGAGATCGGGGGCGAGCTGGCAGCAGGCGGTTGGCTCGACGGTGGTCGCCTTCAAGGCGGCGCCGGTGGCACAGCGCTGGCAGGCGGAGCAGTGGCCAGAATGGGCAAGGGAGAGAGAGAGCGCGCGGTGGCCGGCGGGAGAGGACGGCGGTGTCGATCGGAGAATGGCTCAAGGACAGGGAGTGGTTGACCTCGATTGACTAGAACAGTGTTCGGCAATTTGCTAAATTCTCCAATTACGTTGCTGCAAATCCTTAGCAAATTTTTGTGCGGGTTCAGCAAATCCCACTTGCCAACTTTTCTTTTGTGGCCCCGTCGAGATCCCCTCTGGAGAATTAACTAAAATTCCTGGAACAGAGGTGCTTTTTCTGCACTTAGGGAATTTTTTTAGGGGGGTTAACCTTTATTAAAAATTCCAGTAAATTCCCCAAAATTCTTTCTTGATATGCCCTGCTGGAATATGCAAAAATATGGGCACACGTCTATTGAGTTTTGCTAGGTTTTTGAAAAGCTACTATTTGGCCAATTAGTGGAATTTCTATTCAAGTTAATTCCCCTTTTTCTTTGACACTTTATTTATTTGAAATTTTGAATTAAGCAGCAAATTAACATGGTGTTATCTTAACCAACATTTTTGTGGCTTGGGATGTCACAGCACTCCCCCCCTTAAACGAAATCTCGCCCCGAGATTTGTTACTGGTTGAACACAAGAGAGAGAGAGCGCGGTTGTTTACCGGATCTGCGAGGTCAGGAACTCAGGGAAGTTGGTTTTCAGAAACTCCTCTTGCTCCCAGGTGGCTTCATCCTCGGTATGGTTGCTCCATTGCACCTTGTAGAAGGTGGTGGTGCGATGGCGCGTTACCCGGTCCTTTTGATCAATGATTCGGACGGGGTATTCGGGGTAGGAGAGGTCTTCTTCCAATTGTTCGGTGTCAGCAATGACCGCGTCGACCGGAGGCTTCAAACACTTCTTTAGTTGGGATACGTGGAAAACATTGTGCACCCGCTCCAGAGTCTCCGGTAGTTGCAATCGATAAGCAACGGCGCTATACTTTTCTATGATCGGAAAGGGCCCGATGTAGCGGGGTGCTAATTTGCCCTTGATTCCAACACGAGATACGCCTTTATTGGGAGAGACTCGTAGATAGACATGATCGCCCTTCTCGAACTCCAATGGGCGTCTCCTTTTGTTGGCATAGCTTATTTGACGGGATTGTGCTGCCTTCATGTTAGCTTGAATCTGCCGCACCTTTTCTTCGGCTTGTATGACAAGGTCGGGACCAAAACTAGTTCTTTCCCCTGATTCGGACCAATTCAGCGGCGTTCGGCATGAGTGGCCGTACAAGGCCTCAAACGGGGACATTCCCGAACTCTCCTGATAGCTATTGTTGTATGAGAATTCGGCGAACGGAAGGCAATCTTCCCAATTCTCCCGATTGTCCAAAACACAGGCTCTTAGTATGTCCTCTAAATATTGGTTCAGCCTCTCGGTTTGACCATCGGTCTGCGGGTGATAAGCAGAACTTCGGATGAGAGTGGTGCCGAGACAAGCGTGCAATTGCTCCCAAAAACGAGCAATAAATTGGGGGCCTCGATCGGAGATGATCGTCTTGGGCACGCCGTGCAAACATAGAATTCTTGTGATGTAGAGTTCAGCATACTTCTTGGTAGAGTAGGTTGTATGGACTGGAATAAAGTGAGCGGACTTGGTCAACCTATCCATGATAACCCATATGGAATCATGTTTCTTGGGGGTGAGGGGTAACCCGACAATAAAGTCCATAGCAATATCCTCCCATTTCCAAGCAGGGATTTTTAAAGGGTGTAAAAGACCGGCTTTCCTCAGGTGGTCGGCCTTCACACGCTGGCACGTATCGCATTCGGAAACATAACGAGCGACTTCCCTTTTCATGCGCGTCCACCAAAACTTTTCCCTTAACCCACGGTACATCTTGTTGCTGCCGGGGTGTATGGAGTACTTGGATAAGTGAGCCTCATCCATAATTTTCTTCCTTAACTCCTCCTTCTTTGGGACAATCAGGCGATTGTTGAACCATAGCACTCCATCTCCGTCCTGTCGGAAACATGTAGCTTCCCCTTGGAGTATCTTTTGTCGAATGCGTTCCATCCCCTCATCTTCCTTCTGGGCCTCGGCAATTTCCTCGCGAAGGGTAGGAACGAGAGCTAGATTATACGAGGATCCCATTGGAATGATACGAAGACTTGGTTCGCTTGAATCTGAATTTGGGCACGCTCCCATGGAACAAACCACTGCGTGATTGCATTGGTCCCGACGACTTAGGGCGTCGGCAACCACGTTGGCCTTCCCAGGGTGATAATGAATCTCCAATTCATAATCCTTAATTAATTCTAACCATCTCCGTTGCCTCATATTCAGTTCTTGCTGCGTAAATATATACTTGAGACTTTTGTGGTCGGTGTAGAGGTTGACAAGGTTACCAAGCAGGTAATGGCGCCAGATCTTTAAGGCCAGGACTACGGATGCCAATTCTAAATCGTGAGTGGGATAGTTTTGCTCATGCTTTCGGAGCTGTCGAGAGGCATAGGCAATGACACGGTCTTCTTGCATAAGCACACAACCCAACCCAGTGCCGGAGGCATCACAGTAAACGTCGAATGGTTTGGTAACATCAGGTTGAGCCAAAACCGGAGCAGTTGTCAAGTGCTTCTTAAGTGATTGAAAGGCTTCTTCACATGCACTACTCCACTTAAACTTCGTATCCTTTTCCAGCAACTTGGTCATAGGCTTGGCAATGCTTGAAAAGTTGGGAATAAATTTTCGGTAATA
The DNA here is from genome assembly GCA_030378355.1 of Eleusine indica. NCBI lineage: Eukaryota > Viridiplantae > Streptophyta > Magnoliopsida > Poales > Poaceae > Eleusine > Eleusine indica. Next base: position 42,438 of record JARKIM010000061.1, read on the forward strand.
TCCAGCAAGGCCAAGGAAGCTGCGAATTTGCCTGACCGATTTCGGAGCTCTCCAATTCAACACGTCTTCTACCTTGGCAGGATCAACGGCTACCCCTTCTACGGAGATGATATGACCCAAGAATGGGACTTGCTTTAGCCAAAATTCACACTTGCTGAATTTGGCGTAAAGCTGGTGATCTCGGAGTCGTTGCAGAACAATGCGGAGGTGTTCGGCGTGTTCTTCCTCGGATTTGGAGTATATAAGGATGTCGTCGATGAACACGACCACGAACTTATCCAACTCTGGCATGAACACGGAATTCATCAAATACATGAAGTGGGCTGGAGCATTAGTGAGACCAAAAGACATGACGAGATACTCGAAAAGACCATAACATGTGGAGAAGGCAGTTTTTGGAACGTCTTCGGTTCGGATCTTTATTTGGTGGTAACCGGATCGGAGGTCAATCTTGGAGAAAACTTTAGCACCAACAAGTTGATCAAATAGAATATCAATTCGAGGTAAAGGGTACTTGTTCTTAATGGTTACAGCATTCAGGGGCCTGTAGTCGACACACAGACGTAGGGTCTGGTCTTTCTTCTTTACAAAGAGGGCGGGACATCCCCAGGGAGATGAACTCGGTCGGATGTAGCCCTTGTCCATAAGCTCTTGTAACTGTTCCTTTAATTCTGCTAACTCATTAGGGGCCATCTTGTACGGCCTGCGAGAGATAGGCGCCGTACCGGGTAGGAGTTCAATCTTAAACTCGACGTCTCTGTCCGGAGGCATTCCTGGTAACTCATCTGGGAACACGTCGGAGAAGTCACGTACCACTGGAATATCCTCTAGCTTTTTCCCTTCAGCATGACACACTTGAGGAATGGACAATCTAGGACTCGGCAACCGAAGAATGGACGGACCATAGAGGGGTGAGTTCACGTGGACCTCCCGGGATCCAATGTGTAAGACGGCTCTATGTTTAGTCATCCACCTCATACCAAGAATTATGTCAATACCCTGACCATCTAGGATGATTAACGAAGCGGGGTACATGTTGCCTGCTAACTTAAGTGGCACTTTTCTCAACTCAAGGTGAGTTCTTATTTTCCCACCGGGGGATGTGATGATGTATGGGGTTCCCGTAGTGGTGGGGGTGACTTTCAGATGATTCACACATGCTTGACTAATAAAATCATGCGTTGCTCCTGAATCAAAGAGAACCATGGCAGCGTGTTAGTTGATCGAGAACGTACCCGCGAGAACGGGCTCTCCGACTTGAATCTCTTCGACCGTGGTATAATTGACCCGGCCATTCTTGTGGGTAAGGGCAGAAGACTGGGGGCGACTCCCATTGTTGCCGTGGTTGTTACCATTGTTGGGGTGGTTGTTGATGTTCCCAGAGGGGTTGGAGTTGTTGCTGTTTCCCTGGTTGCGCTTCGGAAAGCGGCACTCCTTGGCAAAGTGACCGGTTCGGCCACAGTTGTAGCATGGCTGCGGGGAGTTGTGCTTCACAACTTGATTAGTCTGCTCCGGGGGCCGGGGACCAGCGGAGGGCTGCAGGTTGCCTCCACGGGAATGGAAGTGCTGCTGCGAGTAGGTCGGACGAGGCCCTCCTCCTGGCGGTAGCGCAGCTCGGAACTTCTGCCCCGTCGGGGAGGTGATTGCCAGCCTGTACTTGGGCAGTGCGGATCCGGACGAACTTCCCATAGCACGCTTCCTCTTCTTGTCCTCCTGGTTAGCACGGATGGCATCTTCTTGCACAATGGCGGCACTTATTAGGTCGTTGAATGACCCTGCAGTAACTTGTGCCAGACGGTCTTGCAGCTTCGGGGTAAGGCCCGAACGGAAACAATCTTTCTTCTTCTCGTCCGTGTCGGCATGATACGACGCATACTGAGCCAAGTAGTTGAACTTCCGTGCGTACTCTTGCACAGTTCCCGCGCCTTGCTTCAGGTTGAGAAATTCTTGCAGCTTGCGCTTCATAAGACCGGCCGGAATGTGGTGTGCACGAAAGGCGGTGCAGAATTCCGGCCAAGTGACTTGGTGGCCAGGGGCAAGAGCAGTGGTGTAGCTTGCCCACCAAGCACTTGCGGAACCGCGGAGTTGCTGCGCTGCGAAGAGGGGCTTCTGGTGGTCGGTGCAGTGGAGTAGACCAAACTTCGACTCTAGAGTGCGAATGAAATTATCCGCTTCCAGCGGATCACCAGCTTCGCCGAATGTGGGCGGATGAGTTGCCCAAAAGTCGGTGTAGGACGATTCGCGGGGCTGCGGCGGTGGTGGTCCGGGAGCTCCTTGGTGATTCATGTTCTCCATGAACATGCGGAACATCTCGTTCTGATTGTGGATGAGCTGCTCCATCGGCGTCATGGGCGGAGCATTGGGTGGCGGCTGGTTTCTACCCGCGTTGGAGGCACCGGGAGCCTCACCGAGGTTCTCTCCACCACGGCGAGTTTGCACCATCTGTCACAGGAGTAAAGCATATTAGCCCGATTATCGCCTGCAACATTATGGTAATAAGCCTATAATTCAGTGACAACAATAACATTTTAACTGCTCATAACGGAACTGTTGACAGTGCACGGTGCAAATTACGGGTGGTAACTTGGATTCCACTAGTTTCAACAACATAGGCAACATACTTATGATCAAACCATGGGTACATGTGACACGTCTTCCAATACATGGAAATCCTTATGTTACCTTACTACCTCATGATAGCATGTGGTCTGGAAGAGCTTTCGGTTACAACTCCACCTAGCACTACTAGCACTATCCACATACGAGCACAAAGTCTTCACGAGCTTCCACCCTACACGACCTACTACGCCTCAGTCACTCGGCGTGTCTGCTACCATCGGACTCCCATTCCACGTCGCCCGGTCCAGGGGGCGCCTCATAGTCAACACCGGAGTCACCGTCCTCACTCAAGTCGGCGTCGTCTGGGGGAATCACCGTGAGTGGCACGGGTGGCTGGGCATTAAGAACCGCGTTCAGCTGGGCATTAACAACTTGGAGATGCCCAATAAGTTGTTCTTGTTGTGCGATGATGACATGTGCGTCGTTGAGATTCCCTTCCATGACATCCCTCGCATCTTGGGCTTCTTCGCGTTGAGCTTGGAGCTCGCTTCGCTCCTCCAAGAGGGCGTCAACCTGGCCATGAAGGGAGTAGATCTCCTCTTGGGCAGCAGTGAGTTGGGCATTACGCTGGTTCAGTTGCTCCTGCAACTGCTCGCTAGCATCACCCTCGATGATGAGTTGAGCGTCATGGAGCTGCTCGAACAGGTCCGCCCGCTCCAACTCGCTAGTGTGCAGTTTGCCCCTGAGGACCGCGATCTCCGCATCGCGAGTGGCGAGCTGGGCGTCTCGGGCGGCAAGTGCGAGCTGCAGCGCCTCACGCTCTCGTTCCAACTCGAGAACGCGTGCGGGAAGGGGCTCGTAGTTCTTCGGGAGCTTGTCGTCCACCATCTGTCGGAATAAGTTTTGCGAGGATGACTCAAAACTTAATATCCCTTTAAGCATACATGCCTAAAGTGGCATAAGGATTGACGGATAAGGGAAAAAAAACGTAAGGTGTCCAACCCGTGGGACGGAGAACTATGCAGTTCTACGATTGACAGGGTAACTTGCAGGGATGAGCAAAAACACGTCGCTTCTGTACAATTTAACCTTTTGACCCCTTTTTGATAATTGTAGAGGAGTTCAGTACCTTTCCAACGCATGCTCCCACATCCCTAACCGATAACATCTCCGAGAGTTATGATCATCCAAAAACAGAGGACAGAAATGAGACTGCTGCTGAACTTTCCGAAAAGCTTGCTGTTTTTGCAAAATCCGACCCATTTACAGATTTTTCTGAGACAAACCCACTATACCAAACTCGTAGGGGAAAACATTAGCTTTCCAACGGATACTTATTCGCCTTCGTCGGATTAAAATCGAGGAAGTTATGCTCATTTTTGTGGGACTGACTTTCCTGGCAGAGTTCGTCCCAATTAAATTCGAACTTTCGTTTTCAGCACTGTTGACGGCTGTTAAGTACCATTTTCAACCGTCAACTATACTCGAATAAAGGAGAATTTGCCATTTCATACACGCATGCTTTAGCACAATAATATAGTTCCACTTGTACTTGGAGAACTTTGTGCATGCAGGAGGAAATGTGAAGGAAATACCTCAAAAGGCAAGAAAACACACTTTCGACCAATCAGAGAGTGCCACATGGACGTCACACGGATTGAAGGGCCCATTTCCAGCACTTAACCGACGTAACTCCCTGTAATACCGCGCAAACCGACGTCAGGGCCCACAGGACAGCCACCTGGAGAAAGCACAGGCCAGGAGGGGCCACCCCTAGGTCGGCCGACCTAGTCAGGTCGGCCGACCCGGTCGGGCGCCCTCTCCGCCTGGGCTTCCACGTGTTGGCTCCTCCGCGACTCCTGATGACGGTTTGAGATGCCTTCCGTGGCGGTTACTCTCCCTTGCCGACCTATTGAGGCTATAAATAGGAGGGTGTGCCTTCACACTCAACACACACCACAAGAAGCATTTCTCTCTTGCTAGTAGTAGTTCTTGGAGTTTTAGTGGAGTTAGGCTGAGTCTAGAGCTCTCTAGTCCCGAGTCTTCACTTGGAATTGGTATGGCTCTTGTATCTTTTCCCTTTTGTAAGACTTTGCTCTGATTAATATATATCTATTTTCTATATAGTTGTGCTTGGGTCATGAGTTTCTTGTTTGATTTTGTGATCCATATATGTGATAGTATAGTCTACTTGTGTGATAGTAGTTTATATTTATTATACTACTATTGTCATGCTAGTTATATACCGTCACTATAGTCTAGTTTATATGTTATAGTCTCTATGCTTAGTTTTAGCTGATAAAGTATAGCATGGGTTTGGTGATCGTATTCGTACGGTAGCTCTGCCTCGTTAATAGTAATCGCGGAGGGGCAGAGTGCTCTTTGGTCATGCAAGTATGGTACTTGGGTGACTGATTTGCATCAATTATTCGTTAGTCTACTGGTTCGTTGAGGTAGGCGGCAGGTGGTGACAGCCCTGTCCGTCCTTTGAAATCCTCCCCGCTAGGCTAGTGCGTAGGCTCTTGGCGGAAGTCGCCTGTGGATGCAGGGGTAAGTCCGTGCCTGAAGTGCTATACTGTTGACTGCTGAACCTGTGTGTGGGTCTGTATGTATTCTACTTAGGCTATGCAACTGTATAGGAATGTATAGTAGGAGTAGCTTAGCCTAGTCTTTCCTCCACTAGACTTTATTTATTTAGTAGGAATCTTCTGTGTGTGTCACACTACCCGGTTATTATTATGTACCCGCCTGTCTTGGTTAGATATTCTTGCTAATTGTTAACATGATCTTATATGTTAGTAACGCTTCTTGATCATACCCTTCCCTTGGGATAAATAAATACGATACCCTGAATACTTCCGGGTGAAATGCTACAGCGGTATTCTCCGTGCGCTTGCGGATTTTACCTACTTGACTCTGGGACATATTAGTGAACCGTTTCTGGCCCCGTGCCGGGAATGATTTATTAATATGGCTTAGCAAAAGTCAACAAGCATTTCTGGCGCCGTTGCCGGGGAAGGCGTATGATTCAAGAAAAATTACTAATGTATATAGTAGTGTTGCAATTATTAAGGCTATCTCCTAGGCAGGCTAACCTTGCTTTGTTTTCTGCATTTTGTATGAAAACAGGGTAGTGTATGACTGGTTTCGACTTGCCGACAAACTTCACTGAAGATCCTGAGTCACTCCTGAGAAGGACACGAGTTAGGCTCACCCCTCCTCGTAAGGAGATTCGGCCAATCGAACCTGTCATTCCCGCACCATCAAGCTCTGAGCAAATGGCCGACAAGACCCTCCGCGAGTTCTCCGCTCCCTCCGCTGCCAACATCCCTACGGGACCAGCTGGCAATGTGGGAGATGCGAACTTCGAGATCAAGACCGGTCTCATCACCATGGTGCAGGCTAGCCCATTCTGTGGGAAAGCCAATGAGGACGCTAGTGCTCATCTCCAGCAATTCCTGGAGATTTGCAACACGTTCAAAATGAAGGACGTCACCCCCGACGCTGTTCGCCTTCGACTGTTCCCGTTCTCTCTCCTTGGGAGAGCGAGACAGTGGTTCTGCGCAAACCCTGAAGCTGTGAACACTTGGGAGAAGTGTTCAGCTGCGTTCCTTGCAAAGTTCTTCCCGCTGGGCAAGACCAATGCCCTCCGCGGAAGGATCTCAAGCTTCCAGCAGGAGTCGAAGGAGTCGATTCCTGAGGCATGGGAGAGGCTCCAGGAGTACATCCTGGCATGTCCCCACCACGGGATGGATGATTGGCTGATCATCCAGAACTTCTACAACGGGCTTACTCCGTCGGCCCGCGACCACCTCGACGCTGCTGCTGGTGGAGCCTTCTTCTCGCTCACTGTGAGCAAGGCAAAAGATTTGATCGAGAAGATGGTGTCCAACCAAGGTTGGAATGAAGAGCGCCTCCAACCTCGCGAGCGAGGCATGCACTCCGTCAAGGAGGTTGACATGCTCGCCGCCAAGATTGACCTTCTCATGAAGAAGATGGACGACCAAGCCAATGGAGAAGTGAAAGCCCTAGACGCTCGTATGACTTGCGAGGTCTGTGGCAACACGGGACACTCGGGCAATGACTGCCCTGAGACCCGTGAGGACGCAATGTTCATGGGCAACAACAACAACAACGGCTACCGTCCACAAGAAGGTCAAGGTTGGGGTCCACCACGTCCCAACTACCAAGGAGGTAACTCTGGCAACTTCTCTGGTTTTAATTCCGGTTATAATCAGCCCTCCTTGAAAGATCTTGTGCTTGGTCAAGCTAAGGTTAATGATAACATCAGTAAAAAGCTTGCCACCACTGATAGGACTCTTGAGAGCATCCACACTAAGATAGAGGGTGTTTCCTCTGCTCTCAAGAATCAGCTGAGCTTTAATAAAATGATAGAAACCCAATTAGCTCAGTTAGCTGCTGCTGTTCCTACAGCTGAACGCCGGAGAAAAGTCCCGCTCGTCGGACTTTAAAAGGTGAGTCCTCGCCGGGAGGTTAAACCGGTAGTTATCCGTATTTGCTCTTTTAATTGCATATTTGCTTTCCACCACATTTTGATTTTTCCCGACCACTGCATTTCTGCATTTTTGAATTTTTCCAGCCACCTTGGAATTTTTCAAAACTCGTTTGCATCTTTGAAAATTTAGAAAATAGGTTTTTGGGCTTTCCATTTTGAAAAGATTTTTTGTCGAGCTTTTTGAGCAAAAAGGCAGCAGGGGACAAATCCCCTAGCCGTTGGGGAACACATAGGAAAAAGGGGGCTGCCAGGAGGCCCACCTGCCAGGTCGGCCGACCTGGTGGGATCGGCCGACCCCCTGGCCCCACTTTTTCCTGTGCTCCTTTCTCCCAACGGCTATATGGCCGTTGCTCTGTCCCTTTCTAACGGCCATCTTGCTTCCTTGGCTATAAAAACCGCCCAGGAGGAGGAGTTTCACCATTCCAAGCTCATCTTTCACTCCCCTCCTTTGCTCACTTGTTGCTCTCCCAAAATTTCATGTTCTTCAACTTTACTACAGCCCCAAAAACCCAAAAAAAATATTTCCCCTCTGTTTTAGTGCATTTGCAAGTTGTTGTGAGAAGAAAACCAATTTCGGAGAAGCTCGGGTTTGTCGTTTTCACTAACGCTCACCCGAACACTTGTTCGATCTTGTTCTTGTTCTTGTCTTGTGTTTGTTCTTGTGTGCAGCCAAGTTCAACCGAATGAAGCAAGTCGCCGGAATCAAGCGGAGAAAAAGCACTCGTGCAAGCACGAGTCAAGCATCCTCCGTCGAGCTCACACCAAGTCCGGGGCATGGTGACCCCGAAGCTGAAATTCCGGAGGAAAGGCCGGCCTTGCTCATCACCGAGGAGCATCTCGACATGAAGGACGACCGCGAGGGCCAAGCCATCGCGCTCATGAGAGAATGGCCATTCGCCCACACCCGACGCTTCGATCCGGACTTCCTCGAGAAAATAGGTATGAGAGAAGAATTTGCCTCTATTTTTCGCACTATGGGTTGGCTAAATTTCGTAGAAGTAGATGAGCCGGGTTCTCATTTGCTTACTATGCAGTTTTTATGCACCCTTAGAAAGTATGATGAAGGCATTTCTTTTCGCGTGTTTGGGCAAGAGCGCTTGGTCACATGGGGTGATCTTCATGCTATGCTAGGTCTAAATCCTAAATGTAGGCTAGACTTAGATAAAGCGCTAAAGGGGTTCCATAAAGAAAGTTTTTGGAAAAAGATTTCCGGAAACGAGTGGGGTCCCAAGCCTAGAACAAGTGCCATCCATAATCCTACACTTAGATTTATGCATGTGTGGTTGGCTATGACCTTGTTTCCTCGAGGTGACATTAGGGTTGTCCGGCAAGATGAATTGAAAATAATTTATGCCATGGTTAAGAAAATTAGGGTGTCACCCGCGGAATGCATGATTGATCAATGGTTAGACAATATAAAGTTGACAGGACCAATTGAGTGCACCTCTTTAGTTACTCGCATTGCGCAGAAATGTGGTCTGCTTGAGAATGTTCATGTTGAATATTTGACGGTAGATAGAGAATTTCTAGGCGAGGACTATTTTGTGCAAGGACATACTTTGAAACATGGTCCAAATAATACCTTGATCTATCACTTTCCCGGGTATACAAACGAATTCCCGTTACCTAACCCGGGTCTTCGTTTGTATCACTGTCGGGCACTAACCCTCCCACTTGAGCCAGTGGGAGAAGTTCGCAGGCATAGTGTTTCAGGGCGACCGACATGTTCCCGTAGGCATATGGAGCCTACACCGGAGTTTCACACTCCGACCGGAGATCCGGTATGGGAGCAGCCCCCGCCACAGGACGAGGCGGGTGCATCAACATGGCAGGCCGGAGCATGGGAATCTCAGTACAATTACCCCATGCAGACGTCATCAAGTTCAAGCGGACCGCCATCCTTTGCCACTCGGTCATTCTCATCCCGTGGGTTCCGTGAACTCAACTATGGGATGGCCGAGTTGACAAGGAGGGTGAACGACATTGATTTGCGCACCGAGAGCATGCAACAAACTCTCACGCAACATGTCACCGACACCCAGCAATGGCAGAATTTCAGCGACAACCAATTCCGCCAGCTGAACGCGATGACGGCTCAGAATCAGAGCAATTGGGATGCCTTCTTCCGCTCCCAAGGCTACGACCCGAACCAGCAGATATGAGCAAGAACAAGCTTGGGGGAGGACCCCCCTTCTCACGGTAACTTGTATCTTTCCCCTTCCCTTTATTTCTTGCATTTGCTAAATCTGAAAAAATAAACAGGACTCGTAAATCAGTAGGGTGGCGTTGGAACATCCGGTGGTGTGGGTTGTTGGTTTTTACTAGTTTTGTTTCTGATTACCCCCCCACATCCCCCCGTGTTTGGGGGGAGTACTCCCCCCCCCTAAGTGTGGTAGTGGTCGTTTGACCTCTCCCTCCACTCGGGCCCCTCAGTGCTTTTTCTTTTTTCCATCCTTTTTGATCATGGCTGTGTCCCCTCCGTCCCGTCCTCCCTGGCCACACCCCCTCCTCCCGCCCTCCTTATGTAGGGGTTGTTGTGCTGTGGCAATTGGCGGGGTGTGGCATTTTTCAAAAACTTAGCGAAACAAATGCTAAGGAGCTCGTTGCAGCCCAAACCCGTCAAACGGTTCGCCCTAAAACGCCTCGCCCATAGCACTTCGAGGGGGAGGGTGGCGTTTTTCAAAAACCAAGCGAAAAAATGCTACGGGGCTCGTTGCAGCCCAAACCCGTCAAAGGGTTCTCCCTAAAACACCTCGCCCCTAGCACTTCAAGGCGGAGGGTGGCGTTTTTCAAAAACATAGCAAAACAAGTGCTAAGGGGTTCGTTGCAGCCCAAACCCGTCAAAGGGTTCGTCCTAAAACACCTCGCCCCTTGCATTTCGAGGGGGAGGGTGGCGTTTTTCAAAAACATAGCAAAAAAACGCTAAGGGGCTCGTTGCAGCACAAACCCATCAAATGGTTCGCCCTAAGACACCTCGCCCCAAGCACTTCAAGGGGGAGGGTATCGTTTTTCAAAAACATAGCAAAAAAAATGCTAAGGGGCTCGTTGCAGCCCAAACCCGTCAAAGCGTTCGCCCTAAGACACCTCACCCCTAGCACTTTGAGGGGCAGGGTGACATTTTTCAAAAACATAGAGAAAAAATGCTAAGGGGCTCGTTGCAGCCCAAACCCGTCACAGGTTTCTCCCTAAAACACCTCGCCCCTAGCACTTCAAGGTGGAGGGTGGCGTTTTTCAAAAACATAGCGAAACAAGTGCTAAGGGGTTCGTTGCAGCCCAAACCCGTCAAAGGGTTCGCCCTAAAACACCTCGCCCCTAGCACTTCGTGGGGGAGGGTGGCATTTTTCAAAAACTTAGCAAAAAAACGCTATGGGGCTCGTTGCAGGCCAAACCCGTCGTAGGGTTCGCCCTAAAACACCTCGCCCCTAGCACTTCGAGGGGCAGGGTGACATTTTTCAAAAACATAGAGAAAAAATGCAAAGGGGCTTGTTGCAGCCCAAACCCGTCAAAGCGTTCGCCCTAAAGCGCCTCGCCTATAGCACTTCGAGGGGGAGGGTGGCGTTTTTCAAAAACTTAGCGAAAAAAACGCTAAGTGGCTCGTTGCAGCCCAAACCCGTCAAAGGGTTCGCCCTCAAACGCCTCGCCCATAGCACTTCATGGGGGAGGGTGGCGTTTTTCAAAAACATAGCGAAATAAGTGCTAAGGGGTTCGTTGCAGCCCAAACCCGTCGCAGGGTTCGCCCTAAAACACCTCGCCCCTAGCACTTCGAGGGGCAGGGTGACATTTTTCAGAAACATAGAGAAAAAATGCTAAGGGGCTTGTTGCAGCCCAAACCCGTCAAAGCGTTCGCCCTAAAACGCCTCGCCTATAGCACTTCGAGGGGGAGGGTGGCGTTTTTCAAAAACTTAGCGAAAAAACGCTAAGTGGCTCGTTGCAGCCCAAACCCGTCAAAGGGTTCGCCCTCAAACGCCTCGCCCATAGCACTTCATGGGGGAGGGTGGCGTTTTTCAAAAACTTAGCAAAAAAAGGCTAAGGGGCTCGTTGCAACCCAAACCCGTCAAATGGTTCGCCCTAAGACACCTCGCCCCAAGCACTTCGAGGGGGAGGGTAGCGTTTTTCAAAATACTAGCAAAAAAAAATGCTATGGGGCTCGTTGCAGCCCAAACCCATCAAAGCGTTCGCCCTAAGACACCTCACCCCTAGCACTTCGAGGGGCAGGGTGACATTTTCGAAAAACATAGAGAAAAAATGCTAAGGGGCTCATTGCAGCCCAAACCCGTCGCAGGGTTCGCCCTAAAACACCTCGCCCCTAGCACTTCGAGGGGCAGAGTGACATTTTTCAAAAACATAGAGAAAAAATGCTAAGGGGCTCGTTGCAGCCCAAACCCGTCGAAGAGTTCGCCCTAAAACACCTCGCCCCTAGCACTTCGAGGGCAGAGGGCGGCGTTTTTCAAAAACTAAACGAAAAAACGCTAAGGGGCTCGTTGCAGCCCAAACCCGTCAAAGGGTTCGCCCTAAAACGCCTCGCCTATAGCACTTCGAGGGGGAGGGTGGCGTTTTTCAAAAACTTAGCAAGAAAACGCTATGGGGCTCGTTGCAGCCCATACCCGTCAAAGGGTTCGCCCTAAGACACCTCGCCCCTAGCACTTCGAGGGGGAGGGTGGCGTTTTTCAAAAACATAGAGAAAAAATGCTAAGGGGCTTGTTGCAGCCCAAACCCGTCAAAGCGTTCGCCCTAAAACGCCTCGCCTATAGCACTTCGAGGGGGAGGGTGGCGTTTTTCAAAAACTTAGCGAAAAAACGCTAAGTGGCTTGTTGCAGCCCAAACCCGTCAAAGGGTTCGCCCTTAAACGCCTCGCCCATAGCACTTCATGGGGGAGGGTGGCATTTTTCAAAAACTTAGCGAAACAAATGCTAAGGAGCTCGTTGCAGCCCAAACCCGTCAAACGGTTCGCCCTAAAACGCCTCGCCCATAGCACTTCGAGGGGGAGGGTGGCGTTTTTCAAAAACCAAGCGAAAAAATGCTACGGGGCTCGTTGCAGCCCAAACCCGTCAAAGGGTTCTCCCTAAAACACCTCGCCCCTAGCACTTCAAGGTGGAGGGTGGCGTTTTTCAAAAACATAGCGAAACAAGTGCTAAGGGGTTCGTTGCAGCCCAAACCCGTCAAAGGGTTCGTCCTAAAACACCTCGCCCCTTGCATTTTGAGGGGGAGGGTGGCGCTTTTCAAAAACTTAGCAAAAAAACGCTAAGGGGCTCGTTGCAGCGCAAACCCATCAAATAGTTCGCCCTAAGACACCTCGCCCCAAGCACTTCGAGGGGGAGGGTATCGTTTTTCAAAAACATAGCAAAAAAAATGCTAAGGGTCTCGTTGCAGCCCAAACCCGTCAAAGCGTTCGCCCTAAGACACCTCACCCCTATCACTTCGAGGGGCAGGGTGACATTTTTCAAAAACATAGAGAAAAAATGCTAAGGGGCTCGTTGCAGCCAAAACCCGTCGAAGGGTTCGCCCTAAAACACCTCGCCCCTAGCACTTCGAGGTGGTGTGACATCCCAAGCCACAAAAATGTTGTTTAAGATAACACCATGTTAATTTGCTGCTTAATTTAAAATTTCAAATAAATAAAGTGTCAAAGAAAAAGGGGAATTAACTTGAATAGAAATTCCACTAATTGGCCAAATAGTAGCTTTTCAAAAACCTGGCAAAACTCAATAGAAGTGTGCCCATATTTTTGCATATTCCAGCAGGGCATATCAAGAAAGAATTTTGGGGAATTTACTGGAATTTTTAATAATGGTTAACCCCCCTAAAAAAATTCCCTAAGTGCAGAAAAAGCACCTCTGTTCCAGTAATTTTAGTTAATTCTCCAGAGGGGATCTCGACGGGGCCACAAAAGAAAAGTTGGCAAGTGGGATTTGCTGAACCCGCACAAAAATTTGCTAAGGATTTGCAGCAACGTAATTGGAGAATTTAGCAAATTGCCGAACACTGTTCTAGTCAATCGAGGTCAACCACTCCCTGTCCTTGAGCCATTCTCCGATCGACACCGCCGTCCTCTCCCGCCGGCCACCGCGCGCTCTCTCTCTCTCCCTTGCCCATTCCGGCCACTGCTCCGCCTGCCAGCGCTGTGCCACCGGCGCCGCCTTGAAGGCGACCACCGTCGAGCCAACCGCCTGCTGCCAGCTCGCCCCCGATCTCTCTCCCCCCTTTTCCCGGTTATAAGCGCCCGGCGGCAAGAGCCCCTCCCCGCGCTCCCGGCAAGTAACCGCCCCCCCCCCACACCTTCCTCTACCCTCTCGCCCCACTCCAGAGGCTCCCGGCCCCTACATCTTCATCGCCGACGAAAGCAGCGGCGGGATTTCGAGCCGCGCCTCTGTTTTCGGCCGCCATGATCGCCACCCCGTCGAGCTACGCCTAGGCCGCCTCCCGTCCGCTCCTACCTCCTCAAATCGTTGCGCAAGGGTCTCCCCTGGCAGTTCCCTAACCCGCTCCCCCTCTGCCGCAGGGACCTCGCCGGAATCGATAAAGGAAGTAGCCGCCGCCGTCGGATTCTTCCCCACCCCGCCGACGAGACCCCCCTTCCGGCCCTCCCCGTCGCCTAGCTCCCCCACGCCGTCAATCTCCGCACCGAGGTGATGCTCTCCCTCCACTCCCCGACCCTTCTCGCTCGCCGTGCTCACCGCGCAACGCCGCCGTACCCCGCCTCTGCTCCGCCGCTCGTCGCCGGCCGTCTCCGGCGCTTTCCGCGGGGTACCCACCGGACCCACGAGGTCGCCGTGAGGTGCTGAGCATGTGGGCACACGAGTTTGGCCGGGCCGCGCTGCTGATTTGGCCGCTGGCCGGGCTCGCCGGCACCGGCCACCGCGCGCGCGCACGCGCCCGCGAGGGTTTGAAATCGCCGGGTGGCAGTTCTGTAAATTGCCCCCAACTTTGCTAAAAAACTTCAAAAATTCATAACTCAAAAAATAAAAGTCCAATGAGCATGAAACCAATTTTGCTGGATTCCTAAAATCTTCCTCTACCAGAAAAACAAGATGAGATCCAAGGTTATGCGGTAGGTTAGTAAAATTAAATCACCAAAGTTAGAGCCTTGAGAAGAGAAATAAATTCATAATTCAAAATCTATAACTGATAAAATCATGGGATTTGGTCAGTAAGCACTTCATGTCATTCCTAAACTTTCTGCTAAAGCACATTTCCATCTTTTATGCAAATTTTAGTGTTATTGCATAATCCCCATTTTTAGTAAATAAAATTCTATAAATGCTTGGGTAGGATTTTAAATTCTGAAATTTTGCATTCCTGCTCTTTGGGCATTTCTGCATAAGCATAAAAATCTCCATGAAAAATTTTGGGCACCATCATTATGCTTTTGGCCGTTAAAGTTACTCATTCATAATTAGCTTAGGAAATTTAATATAATTGTTGCCTAATATATGCATGTGGTTATTATAGTGGTAAACCCATCCTTGGGACAGCCTATGCAACATGTCAATCTTGACTTACAGTAAACTTATGATTTCTTTTGCATACTAATGATTCACCATTAGCTTACATATCTAGATTAGTTAGGGCTATAATTAAAAGTGAGCATGTCAAATTCTAGGAGGATGCAATTAACCTTGCAAGATAAAGTTCCTATATTCCCTTGCATGGGCATTATAATTGGTGAATGCACCCTGGGTAAGGGGGTAGTTAGGGGGTTTTGCCTATCTGCTGAGTAGGCCTTGGCATACCGAGGGAAAGTGCACCAAGGGTATCCTGGTAGTTGGAATATAGGGATATGCTCAGTGGTTACCATGCCCCCCCCCTCCACTTCCCCTAATTAGAAGTTTGTCCCCTGTAAGTTAATAATTGCCAGAGTGTGGTACAAACATGTCATCCCATGCATGAGCATCATTCCGTCAGATCCTATTTATTGAGGAAGTGTCATGCATCATCGTCCAACTCCTGACCGTGCATTGCACTGCATTGACTAGGGAGCGAGACTGGGAGCAAGGACGTGAGAAGCAACCCTGAGGAGCCCGAAGTGGAGCTAAACCCCGCCAAGAACTTTAGCTACGATCACTCCCAAGGCAAGCCCCGGTATGCAACCTAT
>JARKIM010000062.1:0-55542 GCA_030378355.1 Eleusine indica
GAACTTAGGGAGTGCTATAGCCCAAGAAAATGGCCAAGATGGGTGAAAATTGGCTCGAATGTAGTTAACGAAAAAAACATATAAATAATATTTTACCCTCGAGGGCATGTGCTATAGCCCACGGACACCTTAGACAGGCTCAAAATTAAATCGAAAAGAGGACGAGCCTAGGACATGAATATTGCTATAGTCTCTCAATAGGATGTGCTATAGCCCATGAAAATGGCTAAGATGGGTGAAAATTGGCTCGAATGAAATTAACAAAAAAACACATAAATGATATTTTACGATCGAGGGCATGTGCTATAGCCCACGGACACTTTAGGCAGGTTCAAAATTACATCGGTAAGAGGACAAGTCTAAGACATGAATATTGCTATAGTCTCTTGATAGGATGTGCTACAGCCCATGAAAATGGCTTAGATGGGTGAAAATTGGCTCGAATGAAGATAACAAAAAAAACACAGAAATGATATTTTACCCTCGAGAGCATGTGCTATAGCCCACGGACACCTGAGATAGGCTCGAAATTACATAAAAAAGATGACGAGCCTAGGACTTGAATATTGCTATAATCTCTCGATAGGATGTGCTATAGCCCACGAAAATGGCTTAGATGAGGGAAAATTGGCTCGAATGAAATTAACAAAAAAACACATAAATGATATTTTACCATCGAGGGCATGTGCTATAGCCCACGGACACTTTAGATAGGCTCAAAATTACATCGGAAAGAGGACAAGTCTAAGACATGAATATTGCTATATTCTCTCGATAGGATGTGCTATAGCCCATGAAAATGGCTTAGATGGGTAAAAATCGGCTCGAATGAAGATAACAAAAAAAAACATACAAATAATATTTTACCCTCGAGAGCATGTGCTATAGCCCACGGACACCTTAGAGAGGCTCAAAATTACATCAAAAAGAGGACAAGCCTAGGACATGAATATTGCTATAGTCTCTCAATAGGATGTGCTATAGCCCATGAAAATGGCTTAGATGGGTGAAAATTCGCTCGAATGAAGATAACAAAAAAAACGCATAAATGATATTTTACCCTCGAGGGCATGTGCTATAGCCCACGAAAACCTAAGACAGGCTCGAAATTACATCACAAAGATGACGAGCCTAGGACTTGAATATTGCTACAATCTCTCGATAGGATGTGCTATAGCCCATGAAACTGGCTTAGATGGATGAAAATTTGCCCGAATGCAGTTAACAAAAAAGCACATAAATGATATTTTACCCTCGAGAGCATGTGCTATAGCCAACGGACACCTAAGATAGGCTCGAAATTACATAAAAAAGACGACGAGCCTAGGACTTGAATATTGCTATAATCTCTCGATAGGATGTGCTATAGCCCACGAAAATGGCTTAGATGAGGGAAAATTGGCTCGAATGAAATTAACAAAAAAACACATAAATGATATTTTACCATCGAGGGCATGTGCTATAGCCCACGGACACTTTAGATAGGCTCAAAATTACATCGGAAAGAGGACAAGTCTAAGACATGAATATTGCTATATTCTCTCGATAGGATGTGCTATAGCCCATGAAAATGGCTTAGATGGGTAAAAATCGGCTCGAATGAAGATAACAAAAAAAAACATACAAATAATATTTTACCCTCGAGAGCATGTGCTATAGCCCACGGACACCTTAGAGAGGCTCAAAATTACATCGAAAAGAGGACGAGCCTAGGACACGAATATTGCTATAGTCTCTCAATAGGATGTGCTATAGCCCATGAAAATGGCTTAGATGGGTGAAAATTCGCTCGAATGAAGATAACAAAAAAACGCATAAATGATATTTTACCCTCGAGGGCATGTGCTATAGCCCACGGAAACCTAAGACAGGCTCGAAATTACATCACAAAGATGACGAGCCTAGGACTTGAATATTGCTACAATCTCTCGATAGGATGTGCTATAGCCCATGAAAATGGCTTAGATGGATGAAAATTTGCCCGAATGCAGTTAACAAAAAAGCACATAAATGATATTTTACCCTCGAGAGCATGTGCTATAGCCCACGGACACCTGAGATAGGCTCGAAATTACATAAAAAAGATGACGAGCCTAGGACTTGAATATTGCTATAATCTCTCGATAGGATGTGCTATAGCCCAAGAAAATGGCCAAGATGGGTGAAAATTGGCTCGAATGTAGTTAACGACAAAAACATATAAATAATATTTTACCCTCGAGGGCATGTGCTATAGCCCACGGACACCTTAGACAGGCTCAAAATTAAATCGAAAAGAGGACGAGCCTAGGACATGAATATTGCTATAGTCTCTCAGTAGGATGTGCTATAGCCCATGAAAATGGCTAAGATGGGTGAAAATTGGCTCGAATGAAATTAACAAAAAAACACATAAATGATATTTTACCATCGAGGGCATGTGCTATAGCCCACGGATACTTTAGATAGGCTCAAAATTACATCGGAAAGAGGACAACTCTAAGACATGAATATTGCTATAGTCTCTTGATAGGACGTGCTATAGCCGATGAAAATGGCTTAGATGGGTGAAAATTGGCCCGAATGAAGATAACGAAAAGAACACAGAAATGATATTTTACCCTCGAGGGCATGTGCTATAGCCCATGGACACCTGAGATAGGCTCGAAATTACATCAAAAAGATGACGAGCCTAGGACTTGAATATTGCTATAATCTCTCGATAGGATGTGCTATAGCCCATGAAAATGGCTTAGATGTGGGAAAATTGGCTCGAATGAAATTAACAAAAAAACACATAAATGATATTTTACCATCGAGGGCATGTGCTATAGCCCACGGACACTTTAGATAGGCTCAAAATTACATCGGAAAGAGGACAAGTCTAAGACATGAATATTGCTATATTCTCTCGATAGGATGTGCTATAGCCCATGAAAATGGCTTAGATGGGTAAAAATCGGCTCGAATGAAGATAACAAAAAAAAACATACAAATAATAGTTTACCCTCGAGAGCATGTGCTATAGCCCACGGACACCTTAGAGAGGCTCAAAATTACATCGAAAAGAGGACGAGCCTAGGACATGAATATTGCTATAGTCTCTCAATAGGATGTGCTATAGCCCATGAAAATGGCTTAGATGGGTGAAAATTCGCTCGAATGAAGATAACAAAAAAAACGCATAAATGATATTTTACCCTCGAGGGCATGTGCTATAGCCCACGGACACCTGAGATAGGCTCGAAATTACATAAAAAAGATGACGAGCCTAGGACTTGAATATTGCTATAATCTCTCGATAGGATGTGCTATAGCCCATGAAAATGGCTTAGATGAGGGAAAATTGGCTCGAATGAAATTAACAAAAAAACACATAAATGATATTTTACCATCGAGGGCATGTGCTATAGCCCACGGACACTTTAGATAGGCTCAAAATTACATCGGAAAGAGGACAAGTCTAAGACATGAATATTGCTATATTCTCTCGATAGGATGTGCTATAGCCCATGAAAATGGCTTAGATGGGTAAAAATCGGCTCGAATGAAGATAACAAAAAAAAAACATACAAATAATAGTTTACCCTCGAGAGCATGTGCTATAGCCCACGGACACCTTAGAGAGGCTCAAAATTACATCGAAAAGAGGACGAGCCTAGGACATGAATATTGCTATAGTCTCTCAATAGGATGTGCTATAGCCCATGAAAATGGCTTAGATGGGTGAAAATTCGCTCGAATGAAGATAACAAAAAAAACGCATAAATGATATTTTACCCTCGAGGGCATGTGCTATAGCCCACGGACACTTTAGATAGGCTCAAAATTACATCGGAAAGAGGACAAGTCTAAGACATGAATATTGCTATATTCTCTCGATAGGATGTGCTATAGCCCATGAAAATGGCTTAGATGGGTAAAAATCGGCTCGAATGAAGATAACAAAAAAAACATACAAATAATATTTTACCCTCGAGAGCATGTGCTATAGCCCACGGACACCTTAGAGAGGCTCAAAATTACATCAAAAAGAGGACAAGCCTAGGACATGAATATTGCTATAGTCTCTCAATAGGATGTGCTATAGCCCATGAAAATGGCTTAGATGGGTGAAAATTCGCTCGAATGAAGATAACAAAAAAAACGCATAAATGATATTTTACCCTCGAGGGCATGTGCTATAGCCCACGGAAACCTAAGACAGGCTCGAAATTACATCACAAAGATGACGAGCCTAGGACTTGAATATTGCTACAATCTCTCGATAGGATGTGCTATAGCCCATGAAACTGGCTTAGATGGATGAAAATTTGCCCGAATGCAGTTAACAAAAAAGCACATAAATGATATTTTACCCTCGAGAGCATGTGCTATAGCCAACGGACACCTAAGATAGGCTCGAAATTACATAAAAAAGATGACGAGCCTAGGACTTGAATATTGCTATAATCTCTCGATAGGACGTGCTATAGCCCACGAAAATGGCTTAGATGAGGGAAAATTGGCTCGAATGAAATTAACAAAAAAACACATAAATGATATTTTACCATCGAGGGCATGTGCTATAGCCCACGGACACTTTAGATAGGCTCAAAATTACATCGGAAAGAGGACAAGTCTAAGACATGAATATTGCTATATTCTCTCGATAGGATGTGCTATAGCCCATGAAAATGGCTTAGATGGGTAAAAATCGGCTCGAATGAAGATAACAAAAAAAAACATACAAATAATATTTTACCCTCGAGAGCATGTGCTATAGCCCACGGACACCATAGAGAGGCTCAAAATTACATCGAAAAGAGGACGAGCCTAGGACATGAATATTGCTATAGTCTCTCAATAGGATGTGCTATAGCCCATGAAAATGGCTTAGATGGGTGAAAATTCGCTCGAATGAAGATAAAAAAAAAAACGCATAAATGATATTTTACCCTCGAGGGCATGTGCTATAGCCCACGGAAACCTAAGACAGGCTCGAAATTACATCACAAAGATGACGAGCCTAGGACTTGAATATTGCTACAATCTCTCGATAGGATGTGCTATAGCCCATGAAAATGGCTTAGATGGATGAAAATTTGCCCGAATGCAGTTAACAAAAAAGCACATAAATGATATTTTACCCTCGAGAGCATGTGCTATAGCCCACGGACACCTGAGATAGGCTCGAAATTACATAAAAAAGATGACGAGCCTAGGACTTGAATATTGCTATAATCTCTCGATAGGATGTGCTATAGCCCAAGAAAATGGCCAAGATGGGTGAAAATTGGCTCGAATGTAGTTAACGAAAAAAACATATAAATAATATTTTATCCTCGAGGGCATGTGCTATAGCCCACGGACACCTTAGACAGGCTCAAAATTAAATCGAAAAGAGGACGAGCCTACGACATGAATATTGCTATAGTCTCTCAATAGGATGTGCTATAGCCCATGAAAATGGCTAAGATGGGTGAAAATTGGCTCGAATGAAATTAACAAAAAAACACATAAATGATAGTTTACCATCGAGGGCATGTGCTATAGCCCACGGACACTTTAGGCAGGTTCAAAATTACATCGGAAAGAGGACAAGTCAAGACATGAATATTGCTATAGTCTCTTGATAGGATGTCCTACAGCCCATGAAAATGGCTTAGATGGGTGAAAATTGGCTCGAATGAAGATAACAAAAAAAACACAGAAATGATATTTTACCCTCAAGAGCATGTGCTATAGCCCACGGACACCTGAGATAGGCTCAAAATTACATAAAAAAGATGACGAGCCTAGGACTTGAATATTGCTATAATCTCTCGATAGGATGTGCTATAGCCCATGAAAATGGCTTAGATGGGCGAAAATTGGCTCGAATGAAATTAACAAAGAAACACATAAATGATATTTTACCATCGACGGCATGTGCTATAGCCCACGGACACTTTAGGCAGGTTCAAAATTACATCGGAAAGAGGACAAGTCTAAGACATGAATATTGCTATAGTCTCTTGATAGGATGTCCTACAGCCCATGAAAATGGCTTAGATGGGTGAAAATTCGCTCGAATGAAGATAACAAAAAAAAACGCATAAATGATATTTTACCCTCGAGGGCATGTGCTATAGCCCACGGAAACCTAAGACAGGCTCGAAATTACATCAAAAAGATGACGAGCCTAGGACTTGAATATTGCTATAATCTCTCGATAGGATGTGCTATAGCCCATGAAAATGGCTTAGATGTGGGAAAATTTGCTCGAATGAAATTAACAAAAAAACACATAAATGATATTTTACCATCGAGGGCATGTGCTATAGCCCACGGACACTTTAGATAGGCTCAAAATTACATCGGAAAGAGGACAAGTCTAAGACATGAATATTGCTATATTCTCTCGATAGGATGTGCTATAGCCCATGAAAATGGCTTAGATGGGTAAAAATCGGCTCGAATGAAGATAACAAAAAAAAACATACAAATAATAGTTTACCCTCGAGAGCATGTGCTATAGCCCACGGACACCTTAGAGAGGCTCAAAATTACATCGAAAAGAGGACGAGCCTAGGACATGAATATTGCTATAGTCTCTCAATAGGATGTGCTATAGCCCATGAAAATGGCTTAGATGGGTGAAAATTCGCTCGAATGAAGATAACAAAAAAAATGCATAAATGATATTTTACCCTCGAGGGCATGTGCTATAGCCCACGGACACCTGAGATAGGCTCGAAATTACATAAAAAAGATGACGAGCCTGGGACTTGAATATTGCTATAATCTCTCGATAGGATGTGCTATAGCCCATGAAAATGGCTTAGATGAGGGAAAATTGGCTCGAATGAAATTAACAAAAAAACACATAAATGATATTTTACCATCGAGGGCATGTGCTATAGCCCACGGACACTTTAGATAGGCTCAAAATTACATCGGAAAGAGGACAAGTCTAAGACATGAATATTGCTATATTCTCTTGATAGGATGTGCTACAGCCCATGAAAATGGCTTAGATGGGTGAAAATTGGCTCAAATGAAGATAACAAAAAAAACACAGAAATGATATTTTACCCTCAAGAGCATGTGCTATAGCCCACGGACACCTGAGATAGGCTCAAAATTACATAAAAAAGATGACGAGCCTAGGACTTGAATATTGCTATAATCTCTCGATAGGATGTGCTATAGCCCATGAAAATGGCTTAGATGGGCGAAAATTGGCTCGAATGAAATTAACAAAGAAACACATAAATGATATTTTACCATCGACGGCATGTGCTATAGCCCACGGACACTTTAGGCAGGTTCAAAATTACATCGGAAAGAGGACAAGTCTAAGACATGAATATTGCTATAGTCTCTTGATAGGATGTCCTACAGCCCATGAAAATGGCTTAGATGGGTGAAAATTCGCTCGAATGAAGATAACAAAAAAAAAACGCATAAATGATATTTTACCCTCGAGGGCATGTGCTATAGCCCACGGAAACCTAAGACAGGCTCAAAATTACATCAAAAAGATGACGAGCCTAGGACTTGAATATTGCTATAATCTCTCGATAGGATGTGCTATAGCCCATGAAAATGGCTTAGATGTGGGAAAATTGGCTCGAATGAAATTAACAAAAAAACACATAAATGATATTTTACCATCGAGGGCATGTGCTATAGCCCACGGACACTTTAGATAGGCTCAAAATTACATCGGAAAGAGGACAAGTCTAAGACATGAATATTGCTATATTCTCTCGATAGGATGTGCTATAGCCCATGAAAATGGCTTAGATGGGTAAAAATCGGCTCGAATGAAGATAACAAAAAAAAAACATACAAATAATAGTTTACCCTCGAGAGCATGTGCTATAGCCCACGGACACCTTAGAGAGGCTCAAAATTACATCGAAAAGAGGACGAGCCTAGGACATGAATATTGCTATAGTCTCTCAATAGGATGTGCTATAGCCCATGAAAATGGCTTAGATGGGTGAAAATTCGCTCGAATGAAGATAACAAAAAAAATGCATAAATGATATTTTACCCTCGAGGGCATGTGCTATAGCCCACGGACACCTGAGATAGGCTCGAAATTACATAAAAAAGATGACGAGCCTAGGACTTGAATATTGCTATAATCTCTCGATAGGATGTGCTATAGCCCATGAAAATGGCTTAGATGAGGGAAAATTGGCTCGAATGAAATTAACAAAAAAACACATAAATGATATTTTACCATCGAGGGCATGTGCTATAGCCCACGGACACTTTAGATAGGCTCAAAATTACATCGGAAAGAGGACAAGTCTAAGACATGAATATTGCTATATTCTCTCGATAGGATGTGCTATAGCCCATGAAAATGGCTTAGATGGGTAAAAATCGGCTCGAATGAAGATAACAAAAAAAAACATACAAATAATAGTTTACCCTCGAGAGCATGTGCTATAGCCCACGGACACCTTAGAGAGGCTCAAAATTACATCGAAAAGAGGACGAGCCTAGGACATGAATATTGCTATAGTCTCTCAATAGGATGTGCTATAGCCCATGAAAATGGCTTAGATGGGTGAAAATTCGCTCGAATGAAGATAACAAAAAAAACGCATAAATGATATTTTACCCCCGAGGGCATGTGCTATAGCCCACGGACACCTGAGATAGGCTCGAAATTACATAAAAAAGATGACGAGCCTAGGACTTGAATATTGCTATAATCTCTCGATACGATGTGCTATAGCCCATGAAAATGGCTTAGATGAGGGAAAATTGGCTAGAATGAAATTAACAAAAAAACACATAAATGATATTTTACCATCGAGGGCAAGTGCTATAGCCCACGGACACTTTAGATAGGCTCAAAATTACATCGGAAAGAGGACAAGTCTAAGACATGAATATTGCTATATTCTCTCGATAGGATGTGCTATAGCCCATGAAAATGGCTTAGATGGGTAAAAATCGGCTCGAATGAAGATAACAAAAAAAAAACATACAAATAATATTTTACCCTCGAGGGCATGTGCTATAGCCCACGGACACCTTAGACAGGCTCAAAATTACATCAAAAAGATGACGAGCCTAGGACTTGAATATTGCTACAATCTCTCGATAGGATGTGCTATAGCCCATGAAAATGGCTTAGATGGATGAAAATTTGCCCGAATGCAGTTAACAAAAAAGCACATAAATGATATTTTACCCTCGAGAGCATGTGCTATAGCCCACGGACACCTGAGATAGGCTCGAAATTACATAAAAAAGATGACGAGCCTAGGACTTGAATATTGCTATAATCTCTCGATAGGATGTGCTATAGCCCAAGAAAATGGCTAAGATGGGTGAAAATTGGCTCGAATGTAGTTAACGAAAAAAACATATAAATAATATTTTATCCTCGAGGGCATGTGCTATAGCCCACGGACACCTTAGACAGGCTCAAAATTAAATCGAAAAGAGGACGAGCCTAGGACATGAATATTGCTATAGTCTCTCAATAGGATGTGATATAGCCCATGAAAATGGCTAAGATGGGTGAAAATTGGCTCGAATGAAATTAACAAAAAAACACATAAATGATAGTTTACCATCGAGGGCATGCGCTATAGCCCACGGACACTTTAGGCAGGTTCAAAATTACATCGGAAAGAGGACAAGTCTAAGACATGAATATTGCTATAGTCTCTTGATAGGATGTCCTACAGCCCATGAAAATGGCTTAGATGGGTGAAAATTGGCTCGAATGAAGATAACAAAAAAAACACAGAAATGATATTTTACCCTCAAGAGCATGTGCTATAGCCTACGGACACCTGAGATAGGCTCGAAATTACATAAAAAAGATGACGAGCCTAGGACTTGAATATTGCTATAATCTCTCGATAGGATGTGCTATAGCCCATAAAAATGGCTTAGATGGGCAAAAATTGGCTCGAGTGAAATTAACAAAAAAACACATAAATGATATTTTACCATCGACGGCATGTGCTATAGCCCACGGACACTTTAGGCAGGTTCAAAATTACATCGGAAAGAGGACAAGTCTAAGACATGAATATTGCTATAGTCTCTTGATAGGATGTCCTACAGCCCATGAAAATGGCTTAGATGGGTGAAAATTCGGTCGAATGAAGATAACAAAAAAAACGCATAAATGATATTTTACCCTCGAGGGCATGTGCTATAGCCCACGGAAACCTAAGACAGGCTCGAAATTACATCAAAAAGATGACGAGCCTAGGACTTGAATATTGCTACAATCTCTCAATAGGATGTGCTATAGCCCATGAAAATGGCTTAGATGCATGAAAATTTGCCCGAATGCAGTTAACAAAAAAGCACATAAATGATATTTTACCCTCGAGAGCATGTGCTATAGCCTACGGACACCTGAGATAGGCTCGAAATTACATAAAAAAGATGATGAGCCTAGGACTTGAATATTGCTATAATCTCTCGATAGGATGTGCTATAGCCCAAGAAAATGGCCAAGATGGGTGAAAATTGGCTCGAATGTAGTTAACGAAAAAAACATATAAATAATATTTTACCCTCGAGGGCATGTGCTATAGCCCACGGACACCTTAGACAGGCTCAAAATTAAATCGAAAAGAGGACGAGCCTAGGACATGAATATTGCTATAGTCTCTCAATAGGATGTGCTATAGCCCATGAAAATGGCTAAGATGGGTGAAAATTGGCTCGAATGAAATTAACAAAAAACACATAAATGATAGTTTACCATCGAGGGCATGTGCTATAGCCCACGGGCACTTTAGGCAGGTTCAAAATTACATCGGAAAGAGGACAAGTCTAAGACATGAATATTGCTATAGTCTCTTGATAGGATGTCCTACAGCCCATGAAAATGGCTTAGATGGGTGAAAATTGGCTCGAATGAAGATAACAAAAAAAACACAGAAATGATATTTTACCCTCGAGAGCATGTGCTATAGCCCACGGACACCTGAGATTGGCTCAAAATTACATAAAAAAGATGACGAGCCTAGGACTTGAATATTGCTATAATCTCTCGATAGGATGTGCTATAGCCCATGAAAATGGCTTAGATGGGCGAAAATTGGCTCGAATGAAATTAACAAAAAAAACACATAAATGATATTTTACCATCGAGGGCATGTGCTATAGCCCACGGACACTTTAGATAGGCTCAAAATTACATCGGAAAGAGGACAAGTCTAAGACATGAATATTGCTATATTCTCTCGATAGGATGTGCTATAGCCCATGAAAATGGCTTAGATGGGTAAAAATCGGCTCGAATGAAGATAACAAAAAAAAAAACATACAAATAATAGTTTACCCTCGAGAGCATGTGCTATAGCCCACGGACACCTTAGAGAGGCTCAAAATTACATCGAAAAGAGGACGAGCCTAGAACATGAATATTGCTATAGTCTCTCAATAGGATGTGCTATAGCCCATGAAAATGGCTTAGATGGGCGAAAATTTGCTCGAATGAAGATAACAAAAAAAACGCATAAATGATATTTTACCCTCGAGGGCATGTGCTATAGCCCACGGAAACCTGAGATAGGCTCGAAATTACATAAAAAAGATGACGAGCCTAGGACTTGAATATTGCTATAATCTCTCGATAGGATGTGCTGTAGCCCATGAAAATGGCTTAGATGAGGGAAAATTGGCTCGAATGAAATTAACAAAAAAACACATAAATGATATTTTACCATCGAGGGCACGTGCTATAGCCCACGGACACTTTAGATAGGCTCAAAATTACATCGGAAAGAGGACAAGTCTAAGACATGAATATTGCTATATTCTCTCGATAGGATGTGCTATAGCCCATGAAAATGGCTTAGATGGGTAAAAATCGGCTCGAATGAAGATAACAAAAAAAAAACATACAAATAATATTTTACCCTCGAGAGCATGTGCTATAGCCCACGGACACCTTAGAGAGGCTCAAAATTACATCGAAAAGAGGACGAGCCTAGGACATGAATATTGCTATAGTCTCTCAATAGGATGTGCTATAGCCCATGAAAATGGCTTAGATGGGTGAAAATTCGCTCGAATGAAGATAACAAAAAAAACGCATAAATGATATTTTACCCTCGAGGGCATGTGCTATAGCCCACGGAAACCTGAGACAGGCTCAAAATTACATCAAAAAGACGACGAGCCTAGGACTTGAATATTGCTACAATCTCTCGATAGGATGTGCTATAGCCCATGAAAATGGCTTAGATGGATGAAAATTTGCCCGAATGCAGTTAACAAAAAAGCACATAAATGATATTTTACCCTCGAGAGCATGTGCTATAGCCCACGGACACCTGAGATAGGCTCGAAATTACATAAAAAAGATGACGAGCCTAGGACTTGAATATTGCTATAATCTCTCGATAGGATGTGCTATAGCCCAAGAAAATGGCCAAGATGGGTGAAAATTGGCTCGAATGTAGTTAACGAAGAAAACATATAAATAATATTTTACCCTCGAGGGCATGTGCTATAGCCCACGGACACCTTAGACAGGCTCAAAATTAAATCGAAAAGAGGACGAGCCTAGGACATGAATATTGCTATAGTCTCTCAATAGGATGTGCTATAGCCCATGAAAATGGCTAAGATGGGTGAAAATTGGCTCGAATGAAATTAACAAAAAAACACATAAATGATAGTTTACCATCGAGGGCATGTGCTATAGCCCACGGGCACTTTAGGCAGGTTCAAAATTACATCGGAAAGAGGACAAGTCTAAGACATGAATATTGCTATAGTCTCTTGATAGGATGTCCTACAGCCCATGAAAATGGCTTAGATGGGTGAAAATTTGCTCGAATGAAGATAACAAAAAAAACACAGAAATGATATTTTACCCTCGAGAGCATGTGCTATAGCCCACGGACACCTGAGATTGGCTCGAAATTACATAAAAAAGATGACGAGCCTAGGACTTGAATATTGCTATAATCTCTCGATAGGATGTGCTATAGCCCATGAAAATGGCTTGGATGGGCGAAAATTGGCTCGAATGAAATTAACAAAAAAAACACATAAATGATATTTTACCATCGAGGGCATGTGCTATAGCCCACGGACACTTTAGATAGGCTCAAAATTACATCGGAAAGAGGACAAGTCTAAGACATGAATATTGCTATATTCTCTCGATAGGATGTGCTATAGCCCATGAAAATGGCTTAGATGGGTAAAAATCGGCTCGAATGAAGATAACAAAAAAAAAACATACAAATAATAGTTTACCCTCGAGAGCATGTGCTATAGCCCACGGACACCTTAGAGAGGCTCAAAATTACATCGAAAAGAGGACGAGCCTAGAACATGAATATTGCTATAGTCTCTCAATAGGATGTGCTATAGCCCATGAAAATGGCTTAGATGGGCGAAAATTTGCTCGAATGAAGATAACAAAAAAAACGCATAAATGATATTTTACCCTCGAGGGCATGTGCTATAGCCCACGGAAACCTGAGATAGGCTCGAAATTACATAAAAAAGATGACGAGCCTAGGACTTGAATATTGCTATAATCTCTCGATAGGATGTGCTGTAGCCCATGAAAATGGCTTAGATGAGGGAAAATTGGCTCGAATGAAATTAACAAAAAAACACATAAATGATATTTTACCATCGAGGGCACGTGCTATAGCCCACGGACACTTTAGATAGGCTCAAAATTACATCGGAAAGAGGACAAGTCTAAGACATGAATATTGCTATATTCTCTCGATAGGATGTGCTATAGCCCATGAAAATGGCTTAGATGGGTAAAAATCGGCTCGAATGAAGATAACAAAAAAAACACAGAAATGATATTTTACCCTCGAGAGCATGTGCTATAGCCCACGGACACCTGAGATTGGCTCGAAATTACATAAAAAAGATGACGAGCCTAGGACTTGAATATTGCTATAATCTCTCGATAGGATGTGCTATAGCCCATGAAAATGGCTTGGATGGGCGAAAATTGGCTCGAATGAAATTAACAAAAAAAACACATAAATGATATTTTACCATCGAGGGCATGTGCTATAGCCCACGGACACTTTAGATAGGCTCAAAATTACATCGGAAAGAGGACAAGTCTAAGACATGAATATTGCTATATTCTCTCGATAGGATGTGCTATAGCCCATGAAAATGGCTTAGATGGGTAAAAATCGGCTCGAATGAAGATAACAAAAAAAAAACATACAAATAATAGTTTACCCTCGAGAGCATGTGCTATAGCCCACGGACACCTTAGAGAGGCTCAAAATTACATCGAAAAGAGGACGAGCCTAGAACATGAATATTGCTATAGTCTCTCAATAGGATGTGCTATAGCCCATGAAAATGGCTTAGATGGGCGAAAATTTGCTCGAATGAAGATAACAAAAAAAACGCATAAATGATATTTTACCCTCGAGGGCATGTGCTATAGCCCACGGAAACCTGAGATAGGCTCGAAATTACATAAAAAAGATGACGAGCCTAGGACTTGAATATTGCTATAATCTCTCGATAGGATGTGCTGTAGCCCATGAAAATGGCTTAGATGAGGGAAAATTGGCTCGAATGAAATTAACAAAAAAACACATAAATGATATTTTACCATCGAGGGCACGTGCTATAGCCCACGGACACTTTAGATAGGCTCAAAATTACATCGGAAAGAGGACAAGTCTAAGACATGAATATTGCTATATTCTCTCGATAGGATGTGCTATAGCCCATGAAAATGGCTTAGATGGGTAAAAATCGGCTCGAATGAAGATAACAAAAAAAAAACATACAAATAATATTTTACCCTCGAGAGCATGTGCTATAGCCCACGGACACCTTAGAGAGGCTCAAAATTACATCGAAAAGAGGACGAGCCTAGGACATGAATATTGCTATAGTCTCTCAATAGGATGTGCTATAGCCCATGAAAATGGCTTAGATGGGTGAAAATTCGCTCGAATGAAGATAACAAAAAAAACGCATAAATGATATTTTACCCTCGAGGGCATGTGCTATAGCCCACGGAAACCTGAGACAGGCTCAAAATTACATCAAAAAGACGACGAGCCTAGGACTTGAATATTGCTACAATCTCTCGATAGGATGTGCTATAGCCCATGAAAATGGCTTAGATGGATGAAAATTTGCCCGAATGCAGTTAACAAAAAAGCACATAAATGATATTTTACCCTCGAGAGCATGTGCTATAGCCCACGGACACCTGAGATAGGCTCGAAATTACATAAAAAAGATGACGAGCCTAGGACTTGAATATTGCTATAATCTCTCGATAGGATGTGCTATAGCCCAAGAAAATGGCTAAGATGGGTGAAAATTGGCTCGAATGTAGTTAACGAAAAAAACATATAAATAATATTTTATCCTCGAGGGCATGTGCTATAGCCCACGGACACCTTAGACAGGCTCAAAATTAAATCGAAAAGAGGACGAGCCTAGGACATGAATATTGCTATAGTCTCTCAATAGGATGTGCTATAGCCCATGAAAATGGCTAAGATGGGTGAAAATTGGCTCGAATGAAATTAACAAAAAAACACATAAATGATATTTTACCATCGAGGGCATGTGCTATAGCCCACGGACACTTTAGGCATGTTCAAAATTACATCGGAAAGAGGACAAGTCTAAGACATGAATATTGCTATAGTCTCTTGATAGGATGTGCTACAACCCATGAAAATGGCTTAGATGGGTGAAAATTGGCTCGAATGAAGATAACAAAAAAAAAAACAGAAATGATATTTTACCCTCGAGAGCATGTGCTATAGCCCACGGACACCTGAGATAGGCTCAAAATTTCATAAAAAAGATGACGTGCCTAGGACTTGAATGTTGCTATAATCTCTCGATAGGATGTGCTATAGCCCATGAAAATGGCTTAGATGAGGGAAAATTGGCTCGAATGAAATTAACAAAAAAACACATAAATGATATTTTACCATCGAGGGCACGTGCTATAGCCCACGGACACTTTAGATAGGCTCAAAATTACATCGGAAAGAGGACAAGTCTAAGACATGAATATTGCTATATTCTCTCGATAGGATGTGCTATAGCCCATGAAAATGGCTTAGATGGGTAAAAATCGGCTCGAATGAAGATAACAAAAAAAAACATACAAATAATATTTTAGCCTCGAGAGCATGTGCTATAGCCCACGGACACCTTAGAGAGGCTCAAAATTACATCGAAAAGAGGACGAGCCTAGGACATGAATATTGCTATAGTCTCTCAATAGGATGTGCTATAGCCCATGAAAATGGCTTAGATGGGTGAAAATTCGCTCGAATGAAGATAACAAAAAAAACGCATAAATGATATTTTACCCTCGAGGGCATGTGCTATAGCCCACGGAAACCTGAGACAGGCTCAAAATTACATCAAAAAGACGACGAGCCTAGGACTTGAATATTGCTACAATCTCTCGATAGGATGTGCTATAGCCCATGAAAATGGCTTAGATGGATGAAAATTTGCCTGAATGCAGTTAACAAAAAAGCACATAAATGATATTTTACCCTCGAGAGCATGTGCTATAGCCCACGGACACCTGAGATAGGCTCGAAATTACATAAAAAAGATGACGAGCCTAGGACTTGAATATTGCTATAATCTCTCGATAGGATGTGCTATAGCCCAAGAAAATGGCTAAGATGGGTGAAAATTGGCTCGAATGTAGTTAACGAAAAAAACATATAAATAATATTTTATCCTCGAGGGCATGTGCTATAGCCCACGGACACCTTAGACAGGCTCAAAATTAAATCGAAAAGAGGACGAGCCTAGGACATGAATATTGCTATAGTCTCTCAATAGGATGTGCTATAGCCCATGAAAATGGCTAAGATGGGTGAAAATTGGCTCGAATGAAATTAACAAAAAAACACATAAATGATATTTTACCATCGAGGGCATGTGCTATAGCCCACGGACACTTTAGGCATGTTCAAAATTACATCGGAAAGAGGACAAGTCTAAGACAAGAATATTGCTATAGTCTCTTGATAGGATGTGCTATAACCCATGAAAATGGCTTAGATGGGTGAAAATTGGCTCGAATGAAGATAACAAAAAAAAAACAGAAATGATATTTTACCCTCGAGAGCATGTGCTATAGCCCACGGACACCTGAGATAGGCTCGAAATTACATAAAAAAGATGACGACCCTAGGACTTGAATATTGCTATAATCTCTCGATAGGATGTGCTATAGCCCATGAAAATGGCTTAGATGAGGGAAAATTGGCTCGAATGAAATTAACAAAAAAACACATAAATGATATTTTACCATCGAGGGCATGTGCTATAGCCCACGGACACTTTAGATAGGCTCAAAATTACATCGGAAAGAGGACAAGTCTAAGACATGAATATTGCTATATTCTCTCGATAGGATGTGCTATAGCCCATGAAAATGGCTTAGATGGGTAAAAATCGGCTCGAATGAAGATAACAAAAAAAAAACATACAAATAATATTTTAGCCTCGAGAGCATGTGCTATAGCCCACGGACACCTTAGAGAGGCTCAAAATTACATCGAAAAGAGGACGAGCCTAGGACATGAATATTGCTATAGTCTCTCAATAGGATGTGCTATAGCCCATGAAAATGGCTTAGATGGGTGAAAATTCGCTCGAATGAAGATAACAAAAAAAACGCATAAATGATATTTTACCCTCGAGGGCATGTGCTATAGCCCACGGAAACCTGAGACAGGCTCAAAATTACATCAAAAAGACGACGAGCCTAGGACTTGAATATTGCTACAATCTCTCGATAGGATGTGCTATAGCCCATGAAAATGGCTTAGATGGATGAAAATTTGCCCGAATGCAGTTAACAAAAAAGCACATAAATGATATTTTACCCTCGAGAGCATGTGCTATAGCCCACGGACACCTGAGATAGGCTCGAAATTACATAAAAAAGATGACGAGCCTAGGACTTGAATATTGCTATAATCTCTCGATAGGATGTGCTATAGCCCAAGAAAATGGCTAAGATGGGTGAAAATTGGCTCGAATGTAGTTAACGAAAAAAACATATAAATAATATTTTATCCTCGAGGGCATGTGCTATAGCCCACGGACACCTTAGACAGGCTCAAAATTAAATCGAAAAGAGGACGAGCCTAGGACATGAATATTGCTATAGTCTCTCAATAGGATGTGCTATAGCCCATGAAAATGGCTAAGATGGGTGAAAATTGGCTCGAATGAAATTAACAAAAAAACACATAAATGATATTTTACCATCGAGGGCATGTGCTATAGCCCACGGACACTTTAGGCATGTTCAAAATTACATCGGAAAGAGGACAAGTCTAAGACATGAATATTGCTATAGTCTCTTGATAGGATGTGCTACAACCCATGAAAATGGCTTAGATGGGTGAAAATTGGCTCGAATGAAGATAACAAAAAAAAAACAGAAATGATATTTTACCCTCGAGAGCATGTGCTATAGCCCACGGACACCTGAGATAGGCTCGAAATTACATAAAAAAGATGACGAGCCTAGGACTTGAATATTGCTATAATCTCTCGATAGGATGTGCTATAGCCCATGAAAATGGCTTAGATGAGGGAAAATTGGCTCGAATGAAATTAACAAAAAAACACATAAATGATATTTTACCATCGAGGGCATGTGCTATAGCCCACGGACACTTTAGATAGGCTCAAAGTTACATCGGAAAGAGGACAAGTCTAAGACATGAGTATTGTATATTCCCTCGATAGGATGTGCTATAGCCCATGAAAATGGCTTAGATGGGTAAAAATCGGCTCGAATGAAGATAACAAAAAAAAAACATACAAATAATATTTTACCCTCGAGAGCATGTGCTATAGCCCACGGACACCTTAGAGAGGCTCAAAATTACATCAAAAAGAGGACGAGCCTAGGACATGAATATTGCTCTAGTCTCTCAATAGGATGTGCTACAGCCCATGAAAATGGCTTCGATGGGTGAAAATTCGCTCGAATGAAGATAACAAAAAAAACGCATAAATGATATTTTACCCTCGAGGGCATGTGCTATAGCCCACGGAAACCTAAGACAGGCTCAAAATTACATCAAAAAGATGACGAGCCTAGGACTTGAATATTGCTACAATCTCTCGATAGGATGAGCTATAGCCCATGAAAATGGCTTAGATGGATGAAAATTTGCCCGAATGCAGTTAACAAAAAAGCACATAAATGATATTTTACCCTCGAGAGCATGTGCTATAGCCCACGGACACCTGAGATAGGCTCGAAATTACATAAAAAAGATGACAAGCCTAGGACTTGAATATTGCTATAATCTCTCGATAGGATGTGCTATAGCCCAAGAAAATGGCTAAGATGGGTGAAAATTGGCTCGAATGTAGTGTTGACTTTTGCTAAGCCATATTAATAAATCATTCCCGGCACGGGGCCAGAAACGGTTCACTAATATGTCCCAGAGTCAAGTAGGTAAAATCCGCAAGCGCACGGAGAATACCGCTGTAGCATTTCACCCGGAAGTATTCAGGGTATCGTATTTGTTTATCCCAAGGGAAGGGTATGATCAAGAAGCGTTACTAACATATAAGATCATGTTAACAATTAGCAAGGATATCTAACCAAGACAGGCGGGTACATGATAATAAGTGGGTAGTGTGACACACACTGAAGATTCCTACTAAATAAATAAAGTCTAGTGGAGGAAAGACTAGGCTAAGCTACTCCTACTATACATTCCTATACAGTTGCATAGCCTAAGTAGAATACATACAGACCCACACTCAGGTTCAGCAGTCAATAGTATAGCACTTCAGGCACGGACTTACCCCTGCATCCACAGGCGACTTCCGCCAAGAGCCTACGCACTAGCCTAGCGGGGAGGATTTCAAAGGACGGACAGGGCTGTCACCACCTGCCGCCTACCTCAACGAACCAGTAGACTAACGAATAATTGATGCAAATCAGTCACCCAAGTACAATACTTGCATGACCAAAGAGCACTCTGCCCCTCCGCGATTACTATTAACGAGGCAGAGCTACCGTACGAATACGATCACCAAACCCATGCTATACTTTATCAGCTAAAACTAAGCATAGAGACTATAACATATAAACTAGACTATAGTGACGGTATATAACTAGCATGACAATAGTAGTATAATAAATATAAACTACTATCACACAAGTAGACTATACTATCACATATATGGATCACAATATCAAACAAGAAACTCATGACCCAAGCACAACTATATAGAAAATATATATATATTGATAAGAGCAAAGTCTTACAAAAGGGAAAGGATACAAGAGCCATACCAATTCCAAGTGAAGACTTGGGACTAGAGAGCTCTAGACTCAGCCTAACTCCACTAAAACTCCAAGAACTACTACTAGCAAGAGAGAAATGCTTCTTGTGGTGTGTGTTGAGTGTGAAGGCACACCCTCCTATTTATAGCCTCAATAGGTCGGCAAGGGAGAGTAACCGCCACAGAAGGCATCTCAAACCGTCATCAGGAGTCGCGGAGGAGCCAACACGTGGAAGCCCAGGCGGAGAGGGCGCCCGGCCGGGTCGGCCGACCTGACCAGGTCGGCCGACCTGGGGGTGGCCCCTCCTGGCCCGTGCTTTCTCCAGGTGGCTGTCCTGTGGGCTCTGACATCGGTTTGCGTGGTATTACAGGGAGTTACGTCGGTTAAGTGCTGAAAATGGGCCCTTCAATCCGTGTGACGTCCATGTGGCACTCTCTGATTGGTCGAAAGTGTGTTTTCTTGCCTTTTGAGGTGTTTCCTTCACATTTCCTCCTGCATGCACACAACAAACTCTCCAAGTACAAGTGGAACTATATTATTGTGCTAAAGCATGCGTGTATGAAATGCCAAATTCTCCTTTATTTGAGTATAGTTGACGGTTAAAAATGGTACTTAACAGCCATCAACAAACTCCCCCAAGCTTACCCTTTGCTCGTCCCGAAGCAAAGATAAACTTAAGTTGTTGATCAGGAGTTGCTACAATGTCCTACTCCTCAATAATACTATGCGCACAACAAAGTACTCTTCCTAGAATTAAATATGTTGGCACATAACTTACCCATTTATCTCGATCCATGGGGCTTTTACACCTCATTGTCTTGGGCGGTTGACAGATAGAACAATTGCAGGGCACCAATCACTTGCTCTAGATTCCGCTATGTTATTCCGGAGGTTTTCAAAAGATTTTGAAAATAAAAACCAAGTTCCTCAAATGATTCTCTCGGATCACTCAATATGTGTATGATTCCTCACCAAGGCAAAGTGTTGCCTATAATCACCTACTTCTAAATAAGGCTTTATGTGGAGCTCAAGGTAGGGATATATGAGGCACTCATGTTCACATAATATTGCTATGTCAAAAGACCGGATCCAAGATAAACATCAATTCAAACAATCTTGATCAAGATGTGCAAGTGTGTGGGAGAACGGAGGAATGGTGGATGGGAAGAAATAACTCCTTTTTGAATTTTCCTTCTCTCTTTTGGAGTTTCTAGGCTATGGCTATCTTTTGCTTGCTCTCTTTTTTGAGCATTTTTTTTTCTTTTCTTTTTGCATAGCCATAGTCCTAGTTTGCAATGAATACTTTTAGAGAGGAATTTTGCAATGGATATATGGAGTGTTTCTTTGGATGGATGGATGGATAGTGGCTTTCTTCCGGTGTAGAAGAATAGCTCACGGTGGATATGGTGGATATGGTGGATGCTATCTTCTTGATTTAGAAGGATAGCTCATGGCGGTGGATGTGTGTATATGATCTTGATCAAGAAAGCATGAAAAGAGTTCTACTAGGGTCACAACAATTTTGACTAAGCTCAATGTGAAACAAGCAGCACATGTGTAAAGGTTTTCAAATGTAAACACTACATATGGCTGTGGTGGGAATTTCATCATTGAGGAACTTATCAATTTGTCATTTTGAAAAATAAAACTCCGGAATTCAAGCTTTACGTTGAGCAAGATCATAGCAGCCCTATCTATCATATCATACCTCTCAACAACTTAGAACTAGAGAATGCATATGCTACCCACAAGATTCAAGTTCAAGGCAAGATTTACCAACAAACCTAACTCTTGAGAGAGTACTAAGTTGTAAACTAGCATTAGAGAGGAATAAAGGACAGAGCAACTATTCATCATCTCAACATAGGAAAATTATACACATTCATACCGCGCATGAAAAAGGGAAATATTTTTGTTTTTTTTTATGTTTTGCAAATTTTTATGGATTTTCAGATTTAGCAAATGCAAGAAATAAAGGGAAGGGGAAAGATACAACTTACCGTGAGAAGGGGGGTCCTCCCCCAAGCTTGTTCTTGCTCATATCTGCTGGTTCGGGTCGTAGCCTTGGGAGCGGAAGAAGGCATCCCAATTGCTCTGATTCTGAGCCATCATCGCGTTCAGCTGGCGGAATTGGTTGTCGCTGAAATTCTGCCATTGCTGGGTGTCGGTGACATGTTGCGTGAGAGTTTGTTGCATGCTCTCGGTGCGCAAATCAATGTTGTTCACCCTCCTTGTCAACTCGGCCATCCCATAGTTGAGTTCACGGAACCCACGGGATGAGAATGACCGAGTGGCAAAGGATGGCGGTCCGCTTGAACTTGATGACGTCTGCATGGGGTAATCGTACTGAGATTCCTATGCTCCGGCCTGCCATGTTGATGCACCCGCCTCGTCCTGTGGCGGGGGCTGCTCCCATACCGGATCTCCGGTCGGAGTGTGAAACTCCGGTGTAGGCTCCATATGCCTACGGGAACGTGTCGGTCGCCCTGAAACACTATGCCTGCGAACTTCTCCCACTGGCTCAAGTGGGAGGGTTAGTGCCCGACAGTGATACAAACGAAGACCCGGGTTAGGTAACGGGAATTCGTTTGTATACCCGGGAAAGTGATAGATCAAGGTATTATTTGGACCATGTTTCAAAGTATGTCCTTGCACAAAATAGTCCTCGCCTAGAAATTCTCTATCTACCGTCAAATATTCAACATGAACATTCTCAAGCAGACCACACTTCTGCGCAATGCGAGTAACTAAAGAGGTGCACTCAATTGGTCCTGTCAACTTTATATTGTCTAACCATTGATCAATCATGCATTCCGCGGGTGACACCCTAATTTTCTTAACCATGGCATAAAGTATTTTCAATTCATCTTGCCGGACAACCCTAATGTCACCTCGAGGAAACAAGGTCATAGCCAACCACACATGCATAAATCTAAGTGTAGGATTATGGATGGCACTTGTTCTAGGCTTGGGACCCCACTCGTTTCCGGAAATCTTTTTCCAAAAACTTTCTTTATGGAACCCCTTTAGCGCTTTATCTAAGTCTAGCCTACATTTAGGATTTAGACCTAGCATAGCATGAAGATCACCCCATGTGACCAAGCGCTCTTGCCCAAACAAGCGAAAAGAAATGCCTTCATCATACTTTCTAAGGGTGCATAAAAACTGCATAGTAAGTAAATGAGAACCCGACTCATCTACTTCTACGAAATTTAGCCAACCCATAGTGCGAAAAATAGAGGCAAATTCTTCTCTCATACCTATTTTCTCGAGGAAGTCCGGATCGAAGCGTCGGGTGTGGGCGAATGGCCGTTTTCTCATGAGCACGATGGCTTGGCCCTCACGGTCGTCCTTGATGTCGAGATGCTCCTCGGTGATGAGCAAGGCCGGCCTTTCCTCCGAAATTTCAGCTTCGGGGTCACCATGCCCCGGACTTGGTGTGAGCTCGACGGAGGATGCTTGACTCCTGCTTGCACGAGTGCTTTTTCTCCGCTTGATTCCGGCGACTTGCTTCATTCGTTTGAACATGGCTGCACATAAGAACAAACACAAGACAAGAACAAAAACAAGATCGAACAAGTGTTCGGGTGAGCGTTAGTGAAAACGACAAACCCGAGCTTCTCCGAAATTGGTTTTCTTCTCACAACAACTTGCAAATGCACTAAAACAGAGGGGAAATATTTTTGGGTTTTTGGGGCAGTAGTAAAGTTGAAGAA
The DNA here is from genome assembly GCA_030378355.1 of Eleusine indica. NCBI lineage: Eukaryota > Viridiplantae > Streptophyta > Magnoliopsida > Poales > Poaceae > Eleusine > Eleusine indica. The sequence continues at coordinate 23,995 of JARKIM010000062.1, forward strand.
CACAAAATTTTGGGAGAGCAACAAGTGAGCAAAGGAGGGGAGTGAAAGATGAGCTTGGAATGGTGAAGCTCCCCCTCCTGGGCGGTTTTTATAGCCAAGGAAGCAAGATGGCCGTTAGAAAGAGACAGAGCAACGGCCATATAGCCGGTGGGAGAAAGGAGCACAGGAAAAGGTGGGGCCAGGGGGTCGGCCGACCCCACCAGGTCGGCCGACCAGGCAGGTGGGCCTCCTGGCAGCCCCCTTTTTCCTATGTGTTCCCCAACGGCTAGGGGATTTGTCCCCTGCTGCCTTTTTGCTCAAAAAGCTCGACAAAAAATCTTTTCAAAATGGAAAGCCCAAAAACCTATTTTCTAAATTTTCAGAAATGCAAATGAGTTTTGAAAAATTCCAAGGTGGTTGGGAAAATTCAAAAATGCAGAAATGCAGTGCTCGGGAAAAATCAAAATGTGGTGGAAAGCAAATATGCAAAAGAGCAAATATGGATAACTACCGGTTTAACCTCCCGGCGAGGACTCACCTTTTAAAGTCCGACGAGCGGGACTTTTCTCCGGCGTTCAGCTCGATGAAGCGTTGTCCGGTCCCGGAGATGAAGACACGGATGATGCTTCTTGTTTCATTCGCCACACCTTCTTGGTCTTTGTTGCGGTCGGTGGCTTCTCGGGCTTCGGAGGCTGCGGTTTTGCAGGCTTCACAGCCTGTTTCTTTGCAGACCTCGGAGGTTGCTGCCTTGTGGACTTCGGAGGCTGTTGCTTAATGTGTGACCGTTGCCTCCTTGCCTTCATCAGTTGTTGCTGTGCAACCTTTTCCTTCTCAAGGAAGTTCTTCATGAATGTGATGAGGCTGTCCTTCTTTGGCGGAGTGACCTCCACTTCCTTGATGTTGCTTGGGTTCGGCCCGTACTTGATACGGATCATGTTGCACTGTTCTTTCCGTGGCCGAAAGTCAAACTTCTCCTCCTTGCCATTGATGTGGAAGCGGATTTCTCCGGCTCCTACATCGATGCGAGCATCCGCAGTGCTGAGAAATGGGCGTCCCAGGATGAGCGGTGTGCTCTTCCCGACGTCCATATCAAGCACTACGAAGTCGACGGGGATGAAGCAATCCCGGATTTTCACCGGAATATCTTCGGCGATCCCCGCCGGATAGCGGACCGTTGAATCGGCCAGCTGCAGCTGCATCGGCGTGGGGGATAGTGTGGTGTAGTTGAGCTTGTCGAAGACATCCTTCGGCATGACGCTCACACTTGCCCCAAGATCACATAAGGCATGGTCGAAGTTCTGTGTCCCGATCGAGCAGGTGATCGTGGGACACCCTGGATCTTTCTTCTTCTCAGGAAGCTGGTTGAGTATAGCAACGCTACACTCTTCCGTCAGCTTGACAATTTCTGTGGCCGGTAGTGGGCGCTTGTTGCTGATAAGATCCTTGAGGTAGCGAGCGTACGTGGGTACTTGTATCGCATCCAGCAAGGGCACGTTGATGTGCAGCTTCTGGATTACCTCAACGAAGCGTGTGAACTGCTCGTCCACGGTGGGCTTCCTTCTTCTTTCAGGAAACGGCATGAGGTTCGTGTCATAGAACTCATGTGGGGCCGTTTTCCTGGGCGGCAGTTCTTCTTCTTCTGCCGGCTTCTCAGCTGATGTGTCCTTTCCTGCATGGTTAGGGTATGGCGGATCCCGAGTGGACTTACCTCCTCTCGTGGTAACCGCATTAACATTTTCTAAGGGGGTCTCGGGTTGCCCCGGGATTTTCCCCGACTCAGCAGTAGGAACAGCAGCAGCTAATTGAGCTAATTGGGTTTCTATCATTTTATTAAAGCTCAGCTGATTCTTGAGAGTAGAGGAAACACCCTCTATCTTAGTGTGGATGCTCTCAAGAGTCCTATCAGTGGTGGCAAGCTTTTTACTGATGTTATCATTAACCTTAGCTTGACCAAGCACAAGATCTTTCAAGGAGGGCTGATTATAACCAGAATTAAAACCAGAGAAGTTGCCAGAGTTACCTCCTTGGTAGTTGGGACGTGGTGGACCCCAACTTTGACCTCCTTGTGGACGGTAGCCGTTGTTGTTGTTGTTGCCCATGAACATTGCGTTCTCACGGGTCTCAGGGCAGTCATTGCCCGAGTGTCCCGTGTTGCCACAGACCTCGCAAGTCATACGAGCGTCTAGGGCTTTCACTTCTCCATTGGCTTGGTCGTCCATCTTCTTCATGAGAAGGTCAATCTTGGCGGCGAGCATGTCAACCTCCTTGACGGAGTGCATGCCTCACTGGCGAGGTTGGAGGCGCTCTTCATTCCAACCTTGGTTGGACACCATCTTCTCGATCAAATCTTTTGCCTTGCTCATAGTGAGCGAGAAGAAGGCTCCACCAGCAGCAGCGTCGAGGTGGTCGCGGGCCGACGGAGTAAGCCCGTTGTAGAAGTTCTGGATGATCAGCCAATCATCCATCCCGTGATGGGGACATGCCAGGATGTACTCCTGGAGCCTCTCCCATGCCTCAGGAATCGACTCCTGCTGGAAGCTTGAGATCCTTCCACGGAGGGCATTGGTCTTGCCCAGCGGGAAGAACTTTACAAGGAACGCAGCTGAACACTTCTCCCAAGTGTTCACAGCTTCAGGGTTTGCGTAGAACCACTCTCTCGCTCTCCCAAGGAGAGAGAACGGGAACAGTCGAAGGCGAACAGCGTCGGGGGTGACGTCCTTCATTTTGAACGTGTTGCAAATCTCCAGGAATTGCTGGAGATGAGCACTAGCGTCCTCATTGGCTTTCCCACAGAATGGGCTAGCCTGCACCATGGTGATGAGACCGGTCTTGATCTCGAAGTTCGCATCTCCCACATTGCCAGCTGGTCCCGTAGGGATGTTGGCAGCGGAGGGAGCGGAGAACTCGCGGAGGGTCTTGTCGGCCATTTGCTCAGAGCTTGATGGTGCGGGAATGACAGGTTCGATTGGCCGAGTCTCCTTACGAGGAGGGGTGAGCCTAGCTCGTGTCCTTCTCATGAGTGACTCAGGATCTTCAGTGAAGTTTGTCGGCAAGTCGAAACCAGTCATACACTACCCTGTTTTCATACAAAATGCAGAAAACAAAGCAAGGTTAGCCTGCCTAGGAGATAGCCTTAATAATTGCAACACTACTATATACATTAGTAATTTTTCTTAAATCATACGCCTTCCCTGGCAACGACGCCAGAAATGCTTGTTGACTTTTGCTAAGCCATATTAATAAATCATTCCCGGCACGGGGCCAGAAACGGTTCACTAATATGTCCCAGAGTCAAGTAGGTAAAATCCGCAAGCGCACGGAGAATACCGCTGTAGCATTTCACCCGGAAGTATTCAGGGTATCGTATTTGTTTATCCCAAGGGAAGGGTATGATCAAGAAGCGTTACTAACATATAAGATCATGTTAACAATTAGCAAGGATATCTAACCAAGACAGGCGGGTATATGATAATAACCGGGTAGTGTGACACACACAGAAGATTCCTACTAAATAAATAAAGTCTAGTGGAGGAAAGACTTGGCTAAGCTACTCCTACTATACATTCCTATACAGTTGCATAGCCTAAGTAGAATACATACAGACCCACACTCAAGTTCAGCAGTCAATAGTATAGCACTTCAGGCACGGACTTACCCCTGCATCCACAGGCGACTTCCGCCAAGAGCCCACGCACTAGCCTAGCGGGGAGGATTTCAAAGGACGGACAGGGCTATCACCACCTGCCGCCTACCTCAACGAACTAGTAGACTAACGAATAATTGATGCAAATCAGTCACCCAAGTATCATACTTGCATGACCAAAGAGCACTCTGCCCCTCCGCGATTACTATTAACGAGGCAGAGCTACCGTACGAATACGATCACCAAACCCATGCTATACTTTATCAGCTAAAACTAAGCATAGAGACTATAACATATAAACTAGACTATAGTGACGGTATATAACTAGCATGACAATAGTAGTATAATAAATATAAACTACTATCACACAAGTAGACTATACTATCACATATATGGATCACAATATCAAACAAGAAACTCATGACCCAAGCACAACTATATAGAAAATATATATATATTGATAAGAGCAAAGTCTTACAAAAGGGAAAGGACACAAGAGCCATACCAATTCCAAGTGAAGACTTCGGACTAGAGAGCTCTAGACTCAGCCTAACTCCACTAAAACTCCAAGAACTACTACTAGCAAGAGAGAAATGCTTCTTGTGGTGTGTGTTGAGTGTGAAGGCACACCCTCCTATTTATAGCCTCAATAGGTCGGCAAGGGAGAGTAACCGCCACAGAAGGCATCTCAAACCGTCATCAGGAGTCGCGGAGGAGCCAACACGTGGAAGCCCAGGCGGAGAGGGCGCCCGGCCGGGTCGGCCGACCTAACCAGGTCGGCCGACCTGGGGGTGGCCCCTCCTGGCCTGTGCTTTCTCCAGGTGGCTGTCCTGTGGGCCCTGACGTCGGTTTGCGCGGTATTACAGGGAGTTACGTCGGTTAAGTGCTGAAAATGGGCCCTTCAATCCGTGTGACGTCCATGTGGCACTCTCTGATTGGTCGAAAGTGTGTTTTCTTGCCTTTTGAGGTGTTTCCTTCACATTTCCTCCTGCATGCACAAAGTTCTCCAAGTACAAGTGGAACTATATTATTGTGCTAAAGCATGCGTGTATGAAATGCCAAATTCTCCTTTATTTGAGTATAGTTGACGGTTAAAAATGGTACTTAACAGCCGTCAACATGTAGTTAACGAAAAAAACATATAAATAATATTTTATCCTCGAGGGCATGTGCTATAGCCCACGGACACCTTAGACAGACTCAAAATTAAATCGAAAAGAGGACGAGCCTAGGACATGAATATTGCTATAGTCTCTCAATAGGATGTGCTATAGCCCATGAAAATGGCTTAGATGGGCGAAAATTGGCTCGAATGAAATTAACAAAGAAACACATAAATGATATTTTACCATCGACGGCATGTGCTATAGCCCACGGACACTTTAGGCAGGTTCAAAATTACATCGGAAAGAGGACAAGTCTAAGACATGAATATTGCTATAGTCTCTTGATAGGATGTGCTACAGCCCATGAAAATGGCTTAGATGGGTGAAAATTGGCTCGAATGAAGATAACAAAAAAAACACAGAAATGATATTTTACCCTCGAGAGCATGTGCTATAGCCCACGGACACCTGAGATAGGCTCGAAATTACATAAAAAAGATGACGAGCCTAGGACTTGAATATTGCTATAATCTCTCGATAGGATGTGCTATAGCCCATGAAAATGGCTTAGATGAGGGAAAATTGGCTCGAATGAAATTAACAAAAAAACACATAAATGATATTTTACCATCGAGGGCATGTGCTATAGCCCACGGACACTTTAGATAGGCTCAAAATTACATCGGAAAGAGGACAAGTCTAAGACATGAATATTGCTATATTCTCTCGATAGGATGTGCTATAGCCTATGAAAATGGCTTAGATGGGTAAAAATCGGCTCGAATGAAGATAACAAAAAAAAAGATACAAATAATATTTTACCCTCGAGAGCATGTGCTATAGCCCACGGACACCTTGTAGAGGCTCAAAATTACATCGAAAAGAGGACGAGCCTAGGACATGAATATTGCTATAGTCTCTCAACAGGATGTGCTATAGCCCATGAAAATGGCTTAGATGGGTGAAAATTCGCTCGAATGAAGATAACAAAAAAAATGCATAAATGATATTTTACCCTCGAGGGCATGTGCTATAGCCCACGGAAACCTAAGACAGGCTCGAAATTACATCAAAAAGATGACGAGCCTAGGACTTGAATATTGCTATAGTCTCTCGATAGGATGTGCTATAGCCCATGAAAATGGCTTAGATGGGTGAAAATTGGCTAGAATGAAGTTAACAAAAAAACACATAAATGATATTTTACCATCGAGGGCATGTGCTATAGCCCACGGACACTTTAGACAGGCTCAAAATTATATCTGAAAGAGGACGAGTCTAAGACATGAATATTGCTATAGTCTCTTGATAGGATGTGCTATAGCCCATGAAAATGGCTTAGATGGGTGAAAATTGCCTCGAATGAAGATAACAAAAAGAAAACACAGAAATGATATTTTACCCTCGAGGGCATGTGCTATAGCCCACGGACACCTGAGATAGGCTCGAAATTACATCAAAAAGATGACGAGCCTAGGACTTGAATATTGCTATAATCTCTCGATACGATGTGCTATAGCCCATGAAAATGGCTTAGATGGGTGAAAATTGGCTCGAATGAAATTAACAAAAAAACACATAAATGATATTTTACCATCGAGGGCATGTGCTATAGCCCACGGATACTTTAGATAGGCTCAAAATTACATCGGAAAGAGGACAACTCTAAGACATGAATATTGCTATAGTCTCTTGATAGGACGTGCTATAGCCGATGAAAATGGCTTAGATGGGTGAAAATTGGCCCGAATGAAGATAACGAAAAGAACACAGAAATGATATTTTACCCTCGAGGGCATGTGCTATAGCCCATGGACACCTGAGATAGGCTCGAAATTACATAAAAAAGATGACGAGCCTAGGACTTGAATATTGCTATAATCTCTCGATAGGATGTGCTATAGCCCATGAAAATGGCTTAGATGGGTGAAAATTGGCTCGAATGAAATCAACAAAAAAACACATAAATGATCTTTTACCATCGAGGGCATGTGCTATAGCCCACGGACACTTTAGACAGGCACAAAATTACATCGGAAAGAGGACAAGTCTAAGACATGAATATTGCTATAGTCTCTTGATAGGATGTGCTATAGCCCATGAAAATGGCTTAGATGTGTGAAAATTGGCTCGAATGAAGTTAACAAAAAAACATATAAATAATATTTTACCCTCGAGGGCATGTGCTATAGCCCACGGACACCTTAGACAGGCTCAAAATTACATCGAAAAGAGGACGAGCCTAGGACATGAATATTGCTGTAGTCTCTCAATGGGATGTGCTATAACCCATGAAAATGGCTTAGATGGGTGAAAATTCGGTCGAATGAAGATAACAAAAAAAACACAAATGATATTTTACCCTCGAGGGCATGTGCTATGGCCCACGGACACCTAAGATAGGCTCGAAATTACATAAAAAAGATGACGATCCTAGGACTTGAATATTGCTATAATCTCTCGATACGATGTGCTATAGCCCATGAAAATGGCTTAGATGGGTGAAAATTGGCTCGAATGAAATTAACAAAAAAACACATAAATGATATTTTACCATCGAGGGCATGTGCTATAGCCCACGGACACTTTAGATAGGCTCAAAATTACATCCGAAAGAGGACAACTCTAAGACATGAATATTGCTATAGTCTCTTGATAGGACGTGCTATAGCCGATGAAAATGGCTTAGATGGGTGAAAATTGGCTCGAATAAAGATAACAAAAAGAACACAGAAATGATATTTTACCCTCGAGGGCATGTGCTATAGCCCACGAATACTTTAGATAGGCTCAAAATTACATCGGAAAGAGGACAACTCTAAGACATGAATATTGCTATAGTCTCTTGATAGGACGTGCTATAGCCGATGAAAATGGCTTAGATGGGTGAAAATTGGCTCGAATGAAGATAACGAAAAGAACACAGAAATGATATTTTACCCTCGAGGGCATGTGCTATAGCCCATGGACACCTGAGATAGGCTCGAAATTACATCAAAAAGATGACGAGCCTAGGACTTGAATATTGCTATAATCTCTCGATAGGATGTGCTATAGCCCATGAAAATGGCTTAGATGGGTGAAAATTGGCTCGAATGAAATTAACAAAAAAACACATAAATGATATTTTACAATCGAGGGCATGTGCTATAGCCCACGGACACTTTAGATAGGCTCAAAATTACATCCGAAAGAGGACAACTCTAAGACATGAATATTGCTATAGTCTCTTGATAGGACGTGCTATAGCCGATGAAAATGGCTTAGATGGGTGAAAATTGGCTCGAATGAAGATAACAAAAAGAACACAGAAATGATATTTTACCCTCGAGGGCATGTGCTATAGCCCACGGACACCTGAGATAGGCTCGAAATTACATCAAAAAGATGACGAGCCTAGGACTTGAATATTGCTATAATCTCTCGATAGGATGTGCTATAGCCCATGAAAATGGCTTAGATGGGTGAAAATTGGCTCAAATGAAATCAACAAAAAAACACATAAATGATCTTTTACCATCGAGGGCATGTGCTATAGCCCACGGAAACTTTAAACAGGCTCAAAATTACATCGGAAAGAGGACAAGTCTAAGACATGAATATTGCTATAGTCTCTTGATAGGATGTGCTATAGCCCATGAAAATGGCTTAGATGTGTGAAAATTGGCTCGAATGAAGTTAACAAAAAAACATATAAATAATATTTTACCCTCGAGGGCATGTGCTATAGCCCACGGACACCTTAGACAGGCTCAAAATTACATCGAAAAGAGGACGAGCCTAGGACATGAATATTGCTGTAGTCTCTCAATGGGATGTGCTATAACCCATGAAAATGGCTTAGATGGGTGAAAATTCGGTCGAATGAAGATAACAAAAAAAACACAAATGATATTTTACCCTCGAGGGCATGTGCTATGGCCCACGGACACCTAAGATAGGCTCGAAATTACATAAAAAAGATGACGATCCTAGGACTTGAATATTGCTATAATCTCTCGATACGATGTGCTATAGCCCATGAAAATGGCTTAGATGGGTGAAAATTGGCTCGAATGAAATTAACAAAAAAACACATAAATGATATTTTACCATCGAGGGCATGTGCTATAGCCCACGGACACTTTAGATAGGCTCAAAATTACATCTGAAAGAGGACAACTCTAAGACATGAATATTGCTATAATCTCTTGATAGGACGTGCTATAGCCGATGAAAATGGCTTAGATGGGTGAAAATTGGCTCGAATAAAGATAACAAAAAGAACACAGAAATGATATTTTACCCTCGAGGGCATGTGCTATAGCCCACGAATACTTTAGATAGGCTCAAAATTACATCGGAAATGCTATAGCCCATGAAAATGGCTTAGATGGGTAAAAATCGGCTCGACTGAAGATAACAAAAAAAACACATAAATGATATTTTACCCTCGAGAGCATGTGCTATAGCCCACGGACACCTGAGATAGGCTCGAAATTACATAAAAAAGATGACGAGCCTAGGACTTGAATATTGCTATAATCTCTCGATAGGATGTGCTATAGCCCATGAAAATGGCTTAGATGAGGGAAAATTGGCTCGAATGAAATTAATAAAAAAACACATAAATAATATTTTACCATCGAGGGCATGTGCTATAGCCCACGGACACTTTAGACAGGCTCAAAATTATATCTGAAAGAGGACGAGTCTAAGACATGAATATTGCTATAATCTCTCAATAGGATGTGCTATAACCCATGAAAATGGCTTAGATGGGTGCAAATTGGCTGAATGATGTTAACAAAAAAACACATAAATGATATTTTACCACCGAGGGCATGTGCTATTGCCCACGGACACCTTATACAGGCTCAAAATTACATCGGAAAGAGGACGAGCCTAGGACATGAATATTGCTATAGTCTCTCAATAGGATGTGCTATAGCCCATGAAAATGGCTTAGATGGGTGAAAATTGCCTCGAATGAAGATAACAAAAAGAAAACACAGAAATGATATTTTACTCTCGAGCGCATGTGCTATAGCCCACGGACACCTGAGATAGGCTCGAAATTACATCAAAAAGATGACGAGCCTAGGACTTGAATATTGCTATAATCTCTCGATACGATGTGCTATAGCCCATGAAAATGGCATAGATGGGTGAAAATTGGCTCGAATGAAATTAACAAAAAAACACATAAATGATATTTTACCATCGAGGGCATGTGCTATAGCCCACGGACATTTTAGATAGGCTCAAAATTACATCGGAAAGAGGACAACTCTAAGACATGAATATTGCTATAGTCTCTTGATAGGACGTGCTATAGCCGATGAAAATGGCTTAGATGGGTGAAAATTGGCTCGAATGAAGATAACAAAAAAAACACAGAAATGATATTTTACCCTCGAGGGCATGTGCTATAGCCCACGGACACCTGAGATAGGCTCGAAATTACATCAAAAAGATGACGAGCCTAGGACTTGAATATTGCTATAATCTCTCGATAGGATGTGCTATAGCCCATGAAAATGGCTTAGATGGGTGAAAATTGGCTCGAATGAAATCAACAAAAAAACACATAAATGATCTTTTACCATCGAGGGCATGTGCTATAGCCCACGGAAACTTTAAACAGGCTCAAAATTACATCGGAAAGAGGACAAGTCTAAGACATGAATATTGCTATAGTCTCTTGATAGGATGTGCTATAGCCCATGAAAATGGCTCAGATGTGTGAAAATTGGCTCGAATGAAGTTAACAAAAAAACATATAAATAATATTTTACCCTCGAGGGCATGTGCTATAGCCCACGGACACCTGAGACAGGCTCAAAATTACATCGAAAAGAGGACGAGCCTAGGACATGAATATTGCTATAGTCTCTCAATAGGATGTGCTACAGCCCATGAAAATGGCTTAGATGGGTGAAAATTCGGTCGAATGAAGATAACAAAAAAAACACAAATGATATTTTACCCTCGAGGGCATGTGCTATGGCCCACGGACACCTAAGATAGGCTCGAAATTACATAAAAAAGATGACGAGCCTAGGACTTGAATATTGCTATAATCTCTCGATAGGATGTGCTATAGCCCATGGAAATGGCTTAGATGGGTGAAAATTGGCTCGAATGAAGTTAACAAAAAAACACATAAATGATACTTTACCATCGAGGGCATGTGCTATAGCCCACAGACACTTTAGACAGGCTCAAAATTATATCTGAAAGAGGACGAGTCTAAGACATGAATATTGCTATAGTCTCTCGATAGGATGTGCTATAGCCCATGAAAATGGCTTAGATGGGTGAAAATTGGCTAGAATGAAGTTAACAAAAAAACACATAAATGATATTTTACCATCGAGGGCATGTGCTATAGCCCACGGACACTTTAGATAGGCTCAAAATTACATCGGAGAGAGGACAACTCTAAGACATGAATATTGCTATAGTCTCTCGATAGGATGTGCTATAGCCCATGAAAATGGCTTAGATGGGTGAAAATTGGCTAGAACGAAGTTAACAAAAAGAAAACACAGAAATGATATTTTACCCTCGAGGGCATGTGCTATAGCCCACGGACACCTGAGATAGGCTCGAAATTACATCAAAAAGATGACGAGCCTAGGACTTGAATATTGCTATAATCTCTCGATACGATGTGCTATAGCCCATGAAAATGGCTTAGATGGGTGAAAATTGGCTCGAATGAAATTAACAAAAAAACACATAAATGATATTTTACCATCGAGGGCATGTGCTATAGCCCACGGATACTTTAGATAGGCTCAAAATTACATCGGAAAGAGGACAACTCTAAGACATGAATATTGCTATAGTCTCTTGATAGGACGTGCTATAGCCGATGAAAATGGCTTAGATGGGTGAAAATTGGCCCGAATGAAGATAACGAAAAGAACACAGAAATGATATTTTACCCTCGAGGGCATGTGCTATAGCCCATGGACACCTGAGATAGGCTCGAAATTACATCAAAAAGATGACGAGCCTAGGACTTGAATATTGCTATAATCTCTCGATAGGATGTGCTATAGCCCATGAAAATGGCTTAGATGGGTGAAAATTGGCTCGAATGAAATCAACAAAAAAACACATAAATGATCTTTTACCATCGAGGGCATGTGCTATAGCCCACGGACACTTTAGACAGGCACAAAATTACATCGGAAAGAGGACAAGTCTAAGACATGAATATTGCTATAGTCTCTTGATAGGATGTGCTATAGCCCATGAAAATGGCTTAGATGTGTGAAAATTGGCTCGAATGAAGTTAACAAAAAAACATATAAATAATATTTTACCCTCGAGGGCATGTGCTATAGCCCACGGAAACCAAAGACAGGCTCGAAATTACATAAAAAAGATGACGAGCCCAGGACTTGAATATTGCTATATTCTCTCGATAGGATGTGCTATAGCCCATGAAAATGGCTTAGATGGGTAAAAATCGGCTCGAATGAAGATAACAAAAAAAACACATAAATGATATTTTACCCTCGAGGTCATGTGCTATAGCCCACGGAAACCTAAGACAGGCTCAAAATTACATCAAAAAGATGACGAGCCTAGGACTTGAATATTGCTACAATCTCTCGATAGGATGTGCTATAGCCCATGGAAATGGCTTAGATGGGTGAAAATTTGCCCGAATGCAGTTAACTAAAAAACACATAAATGATATTTTACCCTCGAGAGCATGTGCTATAGCCCACGGACACCTGAGATAGGCTCGAAATTACATAAAAAAGATGACGAGCCTAGGACTTGAATATTGCTATAATCTCTCGATAGGATGTGCTATAGCCCATGAAAATGGCTTAGATGAGGGAAAATTGGCTCGAATGAAATTAATAAAAAAACACATAAATGATATTTTACCATCGAGGGCATGTGCTATAGCCCACGGACACTTTAGACAGGCTCAAAATTATATCTGAAAGAGGACGAGTCTAAGACATGAATGTTGCTATAATCTCTCAATAGGATGTGCTATAGCCCATGAAAATGGCTTAGATGGGTGCAAATTGGCTGAATGATGTTAACAAAAAAACACATAAATGATATTTTACCACCGAGGGCATGTGCTATAGCCCACGGACACCTTATACAGGCTCAAAATTACATCGGAAAGAGGACGAGCCTAGGACATGAATATTGCTATAGTCTCTCAATAGGATGTGCTATAGCCCATGAAAATGGCTTAGATGGGTGAAAATTGGCTCGAATGAAGTTAACAAAAAAACACAGAAAGATATTTACCCTCGAGGGCATGTGCTATAGCCCACGGACACCTGAGATAGGCTCGAAATTACATCAAAAAGATGACGAGCCTAGGACTTGAATATTGCTATAATCTCTCGATACGATGTGCTATAGCCCATGAAAATGGCTTAGATGGGTGAAAATTGGCTCGAATGAAATTAACAAAAAAACACATAAATGATATTTTACCATCGAGGGCATGTGCTATAGCCCACGGACACTTTAGATAGGCTCAAAATTACATCGGAAAGAGGACAACTCTAAGACATGAATATTGCTATAGTCTCTTGATAGGACGTGCTATAGCCGATGAAAATGGCTTAGATGGGTGAAAATTGGCTCGAATGAAGACAACAAAAAAAACACAGAAATGATATTTTACCCTCGAGGGCATGTGCTATAGCCCACGGACACCTGAGATAGGCTCGAAATTACATCAAAAAGATGACGAGCCTAGGACTTGAATATTGCTATAATCTCTCGATAGGATGTGCTATAGCCCATGAAAATGGCTTAGATGGGTGAAAATTGGCTCGAATGAAATCAACAAAAAAACACATAAATGATATTTTACCATCGAGGGCATGTGCTATAGCCCACGGATACTTTAGACAGGCACAAAATTACATCGGAAAGAGGACAAGTCTAAGACATGATTATTGCTATAGTCTCTTGATAGGATGTGCTATAGCCCATGAAAATGGCTTAGATGTGTGAAAATTAGCTCGAATGAAGTTAACAAAAAAACATATAAATAATATTTTACCCTCGAGGGCATGTGCTATAGCCCACGGACACCTTAGACCGGCTCAAAATTACATCGAAAAGAGGACGAGCCTAGGACATGAATATTGCTGTAGTCTCTCAATGGGATGTGCTATAGCCCATGAAAATGGCTTAGATGGGTGAAAATTCGGTCGAATGAAGATAACAAAAAAAACACAAATGATATTTTACCCTCGAGGGCATGTGCTATGGCCCACGGACACCTAAGATAGGCTCGAAATTACATAAAAAAGATGACGAGCCTAGGACTTGAATATTGCTATAATCTCTCGATAGGATGTGCTATAGCCCATGGAAATAGCTTAGATGGGTGAAAATTGGCTCGAATGAAGTTAACAAAAAAACACATAAATGATACTTTACCATCGAGGGCATGTGCTATAGCCCACAGACACTTTAGACAGGCTCAAAATTATATCTGAAAGAGGACGAGTCTAAGACATGAATATTGCTATAGTCTCTCGATATGATGTGCTATAGCCCATGAAAATGGCTTAGATGGGTGAAAATTGGCTAGAATGAAGTTAACAAAAAAACACATAAATGATATTTTACCATCGAGGGCATGTGCTATAGCCCACGGACACTTTAGACAGGCTCAAAATTATATCTGAAAGAGGACGAGTCTAAGACATGAATATTGCTATAGTCTCTTGATAGGATGTGCTATAGCCCATGAAAATGGCTTAGATGGGTGAAAATTGCCTCGAATGAAGATAACAAAAAGAAAACACAGAAATGATATTTTACCCTCGAGGGCATGTGCTAGAGCCCACGGACACCTGAGATAGGCTCGAAATTACATCAAAAAGATGACGAGCCTAGGACTTGAATATTGCTATAATCTCTCGATACGATGTGCTATAGCCCATGAAAATGGCTTAGATGGGTGAAAATTGGCTCGAATGAAATTAACAAAAAAACACATAAATGATATTTTACCATCGAGGGCATGTGCTATAGCCCACGGACACTTTAGATAGGCTCAAATTTACATCGGAAAGAGGACAACTCTAAGACATGAATATTGCTATAGTCTCTTGATAGGACGTGCTATAGCCGATGAAAATGGCTTAGATGGGTGAAAATTGGCTCGAATGAAGATAACAAAAAGAACACAGAAATAATATTTTACCCTCGAGGGCATGTGCTATAGCCCACGGACACCTGAGATAGGCTCGAAATTACATCAAAAAGATGACGAGCCTAGGACTTGAATATTGCTATAATCTCTCAATAGGATGTGCTATAGCCCATGAAAATGGCTTAGATGGGTGAAAATTGGCTCGAATGAAATCAACAAAAAAACACATAAATGATCTTTTACCATCGAGGGCATGTGCTATAGCCCACGGAAACTTTAGACAGGCTCAAAATTACATCGGAAAGAGGAAAAGTCTAAGACATGAATATTGCTATAGTCTCTTGATAGGATGTGCTATAGCCCATGAAAATGGCTTAGATGTGTGAAAATTCGCTCGAATGAAGATAACAAAAAAAACGCATAAATGATACTTTACCCTCGAGGGCATGTGCTATAGCCCACGGAAACCTAAGACAGGCTCAAAATTACATCAAAAAGATGACGAGCCTAGGACTTGCATATTGCTACAATCTCTCGATAGGATGTGCTATAGCCCATGAAAATGGCTTAGATGGGTGAAAATTTGCCCGAATGCAGTTAACTAAAAAACACATAAAAGATATTTTACCCTCGAGAGCATGTGCTATAGCCCACGGACACCTGAGATAGGCTCGAAATTACATAAAAAGGATGACGAGCCTAGGACTTGAATATTGCTATAATCTCTCGATAGGATGTGCTATAGCCCATGAAAATGGCTTAGATGAGGGAAAATTGGCTCGAATGAAATTAATAAAAAAACACATAAATAATATTTTACCATCGAGGGCATGTGCTATAGCCCACGGACACTTTAGACAGGCTCAAAATTATATCTGAAAGAGGACGAGTCTAAGACATGAATGTTACTATAATCTCTCAATAGGATGTGCAATAGCCCATGAAAATGGCTTAGATGGGTGCAAATTGGCTGAATGATGTTAACAAAAAAACACATAAATGATATTTTACCACCGAGGGCATGTGCTATAGCCCACGGACACCTTATACAGGCTCAAAATTACATCGGAAAGAGGACGAGCCTAGGACATGAATATTGCTATAGTCTCTCAATAGGATGTGCTATAGCCCATGAAAATGGCTTAGATGGGTGAAAATTGCCTCGAATGAAGATAACAAAAAGAAAACACAGAAATTATATTTTACCCTCGAGGGCATGTGCTATAGCCCACGGACACCTGAGATAGGCTCGAAATTACATCAAAAAGATGACGAGCCTAGGACTTGAATATTGCTATAATCTCTCGATACGATGTGCTATAGCCCATGAAAATGGCATAGATGGGTGAAAATTGGCTCGAATGAAATTAACAAAAAAACACATAAATGATATTTTACCATCGAGGGCATGTGCTATAGCCCACGGACACTTTAGATAGGCTCAAAATTACATCGAAAAGAGGACAACTCTAAGACATGAATATTGCTATAGTCTCTTGATAGGATGTGCTATAGCCCATGAAAATGGCTTAGATGTGTGAAAATTAGCTCGAATGAAGTTAACAAAAAAACATATAAATAATATTTTACCCTCGAGGGCATGTGCTATAGCCCACGGACACCTTAGACCGGCTCAAAATTACATCGAAAAGAGGACGAGCCTAGGACATGAATATTGCTGTAGTCTCTCAATAGGATGTGCTATAGCCCATGAAAATGGCTTAGATGGGTGAAAATTCGGTCGAATGAAGATAACAAAAAAAACACAAATGATATTTTACCCTCGAGGGCATGTGCTATGGCCCACGGACACCTAAGATAGGCTCGAAATTACATAAAAAAGATGACGAGCCTAGGACTTGAATATTGCTATAATCTCTCGATAGGATGTGCTATAGCCCATGGAAATGGCTTAGATGGGTGAAAATTGGCTCGAATGAAGTTAACAAAAAAACACATAAATGATACTTTACCATCGAGGGCATGTGCTATAGCCCACAGACACTTTAGACAGGCGCAAAATTATATCTGAAAGAGGACGAGTCTAAGACATGAATATTGCTATAGTCTCTCGATAGGATGTGCTATAGCCCATGAAAATGGCTTAGATGGGTGAAAATTGGCTAGAATGAAGTTAAACAAAAAACACATAAATGATATTTTACCATCGAGGGCATGTGCTATAGCCCACGGACACTTTAGACAGGCTCAAAATTATATCTGAAAGAGGACGAGTCTAAGACATGAATATTGCTATAGTCTCTTGATAGGATGTGCTATAGCCCATGAAAATGGCTTAGATGGGTGAAAATTGCCTCGAATGAAGATAACAAAAAGAAAACACAGAAATGATATTTTACCCTCGAGGGCATGTGCTATAGCCCACGGACACCTGAGATAGGCTCGAAATTACATCAAAAAGATGACGAGCCTAGGACTTGAATATTGCTATAATCTCTCGATACGATGTGCTATAGCCCATGAAAATGGCTTAGATGGGTGAAAATTGGCTCGAATGAAATTAACAAAAAAACACATAAATGATATTTTACCATCGAGGGCATGTGCTATAGCCCACGGACACTTTAGATAGGCTCAAAATTACATCGGAAAGAGGACAACTCTAAGACATGAATATTGCTATAGTCTCTTGATAGGACGTGCTATAGCCGATGAAAATGGCTTAGATGGGTGAAAATTGGCTCGAATGAAGATAACGAAAAGAACACAGAAATGATATTTTACCCTCGAGGGCATGTGCTATAGCCCATGGACACCTGAGATAGGCTCGAAATTACATCAAAAAGATGACGAGCCTAGGACTT
This sequence comes from Eleusine indica, assembly GCA_030378355.1. Classification (NCBI taxonomy): domain Eukaryota; kingdom Viridiplantae; phylum Streptophyta; class Magnoliopsida; order Poales; family Poaceae; genus Eleusine; species Eleusine indica. Next base: position 41,695 of record JARKIM010000062.1, read on the forward strand.
GAATATTGCTATAATCTCTCGATAGGATGTGCTATAGCCCATGAAAATGGCTTAGATGGGTGAAAATTGGCTCGAATGAAATCAACAAAAAAACACATAAATGATCTTTTACCATCGAGGGCATGTGCTATAGCCCACGGACACTTTAGACAGGCACAAAATTACATCGGAAAGAGGACAAGTCTAAGACATGAATATTGCTATAGTCTCTTGATAGGATGTGCTATAGCCCATGAAAATGGCTTAGATGTGTGAAAATTGGCTCCTATGAAGTTAACAAAAAAACATATAAATAATATTTTACCCTCGAGGGCATGTGCTATAGCCCACGGAAACCAAAGACAGGCTCGAAATTACATAAAAAAGATGACGAGCCCAGGACTTGAATATTGCTATATTCTCTCGATAGGATGTGCTATAGCCCATGAAAATGGCTTAGATGGGTAAAAATCGGCTCGAATGAAGATAACAAAAAAAACACATAAATGATATTTTACCCTCGAGGGCATGTGCTATAGCCCACGGAAACCTAAGACAGGCTCAAAATTACATCAAAAAGATGACGAGCCTAGGACTTGAATATTGCTACAATCTCTCGATAGGATGTGCTATAGCCCATGGAAATGGCTTAGATGGGTGAAAATTTGCCTGAATGCAGTTAACTAAAAAACACATAAATGATATTTTACCCTCGAGAGCATGTGCTATAGCCCACGGACACCTGAGATAGGCTCGAAATTACATAAAAAAGATGACGAGCCTAGGACTTGAATATTGCTATAATCTCTCGATAGGATGTGCTATAGCCCATGAAAATGGCTTAGATGAGGGAAAATTGGCTCGAATGAAATTAATAAAAAAACACATAAATAATATTTTACCATCGAGGGCATGTGCTATAGCCCACGGACACTTTAGACAGGCTCAAAATTATATCTGAAAGAGGACGAGTCTAAGACATGAATATTGCTATAATCTCTCAATAGGATGTGCTATAGCCCATGAAAATGGCTTAGATGGGTGCAAATTCGCTCGAATGAAGTTAACAAAAAAACACATAAATGATATTTTACCACCGAGGGCATGTGCTATAGCCCACGGACACCTTATACAGGCTCAAAATTACATCGGAAAGAGGACGAGCCTAGGACATGAATATTGCTATAGTCTCTCAATAGGATGTGCTATAGCCCATGAAAATGGCTTAGATGGGTGCAAATTGGCTGAATGAAGTTAACAAAAAAAACACATAAATGATATTTTACCACCGAGGGCATGTGCTATTGCCCACGGACACCTTATACAAGCTCAAAATTACATCGGAAAGAGGACGAGCCTAGGACATGAATATTGCTATAGTCTCTCAATAGGATGTGCTATAGCCCATGAAAATGGCTTAGATGGGTGAAAATTGCCTCGAATGAAGATAACAAAAAGAAAACATAGAAATGATATTTTACCCTCGAGGGCATGTGCTATAGCCCACGGACACCTGAGATAGGCTCGAAATTACATCAAAAAGATGACGAGCCTAGGACTTGAATATTGCTATAATCTCTCGATAGGATGTGCTATAGCCCATGAAAATGGCTTAGATGGGTGAAAATTGGCTCGAATGAAATTAACAAAAAAACACATAAATGATATTTTACCATCGAGGGCATGTGCTATAGCCCACGGACACTTTAGATAGGCTCAAAATTACATCGGAAAGAGGACAACTCTAAGACATGAATATTGCTATAGTCTCTTGATAGGATGTGCTATAGCCCATGAAAATGGCTTAGATGGGTGAAAATTGGCTCGAATGAAGATAACAAAAAAAACACAGAAATGATATTTTACCCTCGAGGGCATGTGCTATAGCCCACGGACACCTGAGATAGGCTCGAAATTACATCAAAAAGATGACGAGCCTAGGACTTGAATATTGCTATAATCTCTCGATAGGATGTGCTATAGCCCATGAAAATGGCTTAGATGGGTGAAAATTGGCTCGAATGAAATCAACAAAAAAACACATAAATGATCTTTTACCATCGAGGGCATGTGCTATAGCCCACGGATACTTTAGACAGGCACAAAATTACATCGGAAAGAGGACAAGTCTAAGACATGATTATTGCTATAGTCTCTTGATAGGATGTGCTATAGCCCATGAAAATGGCTTAGATGTGTGAAAATTAGCTCGAATGAAGTTAACAAAAAAACATATAAATAATATTTTACCCTCGAGGGCATGTGCTATAGCCCACGGACACCTTAGACCGGCTCAAAATTACATCGAAAAGAGGACGAGCCTAGGACATGAATATTGCTGTAGTCTCTCAATGGGATGTGCTATAGCCCATGAAAATGGCTTAGATGGGTGAAAATTCGGCTCGAATGAAGATAACAAAAAAAACACAAATGATATTTTACCCTCGAGGGCATGTGCTATGGCCCACGGACACCTAAGATAGGCTCGAAATTACATAAAAAAGATGACGAGCCTAGGACTTGAATATTGCTATAATCTCTCGATAGGATGTGCTATAGCCCATGGAAATAGCTTAGATGGGTGAAAATTGGCTCGAATGAAGTTAACAAAAAAACACATAAATGATACTTTACCATCGAGGGCATGTGCTATAGCCCACAGACACTTTAGACAGGCTCAAAATTATATCTGAAAGAGGACGAGTCTAAGACATGAATATTGCTATAGTCTCTCGATATGATGTGCTATAGCCCATGAAAATGGCTTAGATGGGTGAAAATTGGCTCGAATGAAGTTAACAAAAAAACACATAAATGATATTTTACCATCGAGGGCATGTGCTATAGCCCACGGACACTTTAGACAGGCTCAAAATTATATCTGAAAGAGGACGAGTCTAAGACATGAATATTGCTATAGTCTCTTGATAGGATGTGCTATAGCCCATGAAAATGGCTTAGATGGGTGAAAATTGCCTCGAATGAAGATAACAAAAAAAACACAGAAATGATATTTTACCCTCGAGGGCATGTGCTATAGCCCACGGACACCTGAGATAGGCTCGAAATTACATCAAAAAGATGACGAGCCTAGGACTTGAATATTGCTATAATCTCTCGATACGATGTGCTATAGCCCATGAAAATGGCTTAGATGGGTGAAAATTGGCTCGAATGAAATTAACAAAAAAACACATAAATGATATTTTACCATCGAGGGCATGTGCTATAGCCCACGGACACTTTAGATAGGCTCAAAATTACATCGGAAAGAGGACAACTCTAAGACATGAATATTGCTATAGTCTCTTGATAGGATGTGCTATAGCCGATGAAAATGGCTTAGATGGGTGAAAATTGGCTCGAATGAAGATAACAAAAAGAACACAGAAATGATATTTTACCCTCGAGGGCATGTGCTATAGCCCACGGACACCTGAGATAGGCTCGAAATTACATCAAAAAGATGACGAGCCTAGGACTTGAATATTGCTATAATCTCTCGATAGGATGTGCTATAGCCCATGAAAATGGCTTAGATGGGTGAAAATTGGCTCGAATGAAGATAACAAAAAAACACATAAATGATATTTTACCATCGAGGGCATGTGCTATAGCCCACGGACACTTTAGACAGGCTCAAAATTACATCAGAAAGAGGACAAGTCTAAGACATGAATATTGCTATAGTCTCTTGATAGGATGTGCTATAGCCCATGAAAATGGCTTAGATGTGTGAAAATTGGCTCGAATGAAGATAACAAAAAAAACACATAAATGATACTTTACCCTCGAGGGCATGTGCTATAGCCCACGGACACCTTAGACAGGCTCAAAATTACATCGAAAAGAGGACGAGCCTAGGACATGAATATTGCTATAGTCTCTCGATAGGATGTGCTATAGCCCATGAAAATGGCTTAGATGGGTGAAAATTGGCTCGAATGAAGATAACAAAAAAACACATAAATGATATTTTACCCTCGAGGGCATGTGCTATAGCCCACGGACACCTGAGATAGGCTCGAAATTACATAAAAAGGATGACGAGCCTAGGACTTGAATATTGCTATAATCTCTCGATAGGATGTGCTATAGCCCATGAAAATGGCTTAGATGGGTGAAAATTGGCTCGAATGAAATTAACAAAAAAACACATAAATGATATTTTACCATCGAGGGCATGTGCTATAGCCCACGGACACTTTAGACAGGCTCAAAATTATATCTGAAAGAGGACGAGTCTAAGACATGAATATTGCTATAGTCTCTCGATAGGATGTGCTATAGCCCATGAAAATGGCTTAGATGGGTGAAAATTGGCTCGAATGAAGTTAACAAAAAAACACATAAATGATATTTTACCTCGAGGGCATGTGCTATAGCCCACGGACACCTTAGACAGGCTCAAAATTACATCGGAAAGAGGACGAGCCTAGGACATGAATATTGCTATAGTCTCTCAATAGGATGTGCTATAGCCCATGAAAATGGCTTAGATGGGTGAAAATTGGCTCGAATGAAGATAACAAAAAAAACACAGAAATGATATTTTACCCTCGAGGGCATGTGCTATAGCCCACGGACACCTGAGATAGGCTCGAAATTACATCAAAAAGATGACGAGCCTAGGACTTGAATATTGCTATAATCTCTCGATAGGATGTGCTATAGCCCATGAAAATGGCTTAGATGGGTGAAAATTGGCTCGAATGAAATTAACAAAAAAACACATAAATGATATTTTACCATCGAGGGCATGTGCTATAGCCCACGGACACTTTAGACAGGCTCAAAATTACATCGGAAAGAGGACAACTCTAAGACATGAATATTGCTATAGTCTCTTGATAGGATGTGCTATAGCCCATGAAAATGGCTTAGATGGGTGAAAATTGCTCGAATGAAGATAACAAAAAAAACACAGAAATGATATTTTACCCTCGAGGGCATGTGCTATAGCCCACGGACACCTGAGATAGGCTCGAAATTACATCAAAAAGATGACGAGCCTAGGACTTGAATATTGCTATAATCTCTCGATAGGATGTGCTATAGCCCATGAAAATGGCTTAGATGGGTGAAAATTGGCTCGAATGAAATCAACAAAAAAACACATAAATGATATTTTACCATCGAGGGCATGTGCTATAGCCCACGGACACTTTAGACAGGCTCAAAATTACATCGGAAAGAGGACAAGTCTAAGACATGAATGTTGCTATAGTCTCTTGATAGGATGTGCAATAGCCCATGAAAATGGCTTAGATGTGTGAAAATTAGCTCGAATGAAGTTAACAAAAAAACATATAAATAATATTTTACCCTCGAGGGCATGTGCTATAGCCCACGGACACCTTAGACCGGCTCAAAATTACATCGAAAAGAGGACGAGCCTAGGAGATGAATATTGCTATAGTCTCTCAATAGGATGTGCTATAGCCCATGAAAATGGCTTAGATGGGTGAAAATTCGCTCGAATGAAGATAACAAAAAAAACACAAATGATATTTTACCCTCGAGGGCATGTGCTATGGCCCACGGACACCTGAGATAGGCTCGAAATTACATAAAAAAGATGACGAGCCTAGGACTTGAATATTGCTATAATCTCTCGATAGGATGTGCTATAGCCCATGAAAATGGCTTAGATGGGTGAAAATTGGCTCGAATGAAATTAACAAAAAAACACATAAATGATATTTTACCATCGAGGGCATGTGCTATAGCCCACGGACACTTTAGATAGGCTCAAAATTACATCGGAAAGAGGACAACTCTAAGACATGAATATTGCTATAGTCTCTTGATAGGACGTGCTATAGCCCATGAAAATGGCTTAGATGGGTGAAAATTGGCTCGAATGAAGATAACAAAAAAAACACAGAAATGATATTTTACCCTCGAGGGCATGTGCTATAGCCCACGGACACCTGAGATAGGCTCAAAATTACATCAAAAAGATGACGAGCCTAGGACTTGAATATTGCTATAATCTCTCGATAGGATGTGCTATAGCCCATGAAAATGGCTTAGATGAGGGAAAATTGGCTCGAATGAAATTAATAAAAAAACACATAAATAATATTTTACCATCGAGGGCATGTGCTATAGCCCACGGACACTTTAGACAGGCTCAAAATTATATCTGAAAGAGGACGAGTCTAAGACATGAACATTGCTATAATCTCTCAATAGGATGTGCTATAGCCCATGAAAATGGCTTAGATGGGTGCAAATTGGCTCGAATGAAGTTAACAAAAAAACACATAAATGATATTTTACCACCGAGGGCATGTGCTATTGCCCACGGACACCTTAGACAGGCTCAAAATTACATCGGAAAGAGGACGAGCCTAGGACATGAATATTGCTATAGTCTCTCAATAGGATGTGCTATAGCCCATGAAAATGGCTTAGATGGGTGAAAATTGCCTCGAATGAAGATAACAAAAAGAAAACACAGAAATGATATTTTACCCTCGAGGGCATGTGCTAGAGCCCACGGACACCTGAGATAGGCTCGAAATTACATCAAAAAGATGACGAGCCTAGGACTTGAATATTGCTATAATCTCTCGATACGATGTGCTATAGCCCATGAAAATGGCTTAGATGGGTGAAAATTGGCTCGAATGAAATTAACAAAAAAACACATAAATGATATTTTACCATCGAGGGCATGTGCTATAGCCCACGGACACTTTAGATAGGCTCAAAATTACATCGGAAAGAGGACAACTCTAAGACATGAATATTGCTATAGTCTCTTGATAGGATGTGCTATAGCCCATGAAAATGGCTTAGATGGGTGAAAATTGGCTCGAATGAAGATAACAAAAAGAACACAGAAATAATATTTTACCCTCGAGGGCATGTGCTATAGCCCACGGACACCTGAGATAGGCTCGAAATTACATCAAAAAGATGACGAGCCTAGGACTTGAATATTGCTATAATCTCTCAATAGGATGTGCTATAGCCCATGAAAATGGCTTAGATGGGTGAAAATTGGCTCGAATGAAATCAACAAAAAAACACATAAATGATACTTTACCATCGAGGGCATGTGCTATAGCCCACGGACACTTTAGACAGGCACAAAATTACATCGGAAAGAGGACAAGTCTAAGACTTGAATATTGCTATAGTCTCTTGATAGGATGTGCTATAGCCCATGAAAATGGCTTAGATGTGTGAAAATTGGCTCGAATGATACTTTACCCTCGAGGGCATGTGCTATAGCCCACGGAAACCTAAGACAGGCTCAAAATTACATCAAAAAGATGACGAGCCTAGGACTTGCATATTGCTACAATCTCTCGATAGGATGTGCTATAGCCCATGAAAATGGCTTAGATGGGTGAAAATTTGCCCGAATGCAGTTAACTAAAAAACACATAAAAGATATTTTACCCTCGAGAGCATGTGCTATAGCCCACGGACACCTGAGATAGGCTCGAAATTACATAAAAAGGATGACGAGCCTAGGACTTGAATATTGCTATAATCTCTCGATAGGATGTGCTATAGCCCATGAAAATGGCTTAGATGAGGGAAAATTGGCTCGAATGAAATTAATAAAAAAACACATAAATAATATTTTACCATCGAGGGCATGTGCTATAGCCCACGGACACTTTAGACAGGCTCAAAATTATATCTGAAAGAGGACGAGTCTAAGACATGAATGTTACTATAATCTCTCAATAGGATGTGCTATAGCCCATGAAAATGGCTTAGATGGGTGCAAATTGGCCGAATCAAGTTAACAAAAAAACACATAAATGATATTTTACCACCGAGGGCATGTGCTATAGCCCACGGACACCTTATACAGGCTCAAAATTACATCGGAAAGAGGACGAGCCTAGGACATGAATATTGCTATAGTCTCTCAATAGGATGTGCTATAGCCCATGAAAATGGCTTAGATGGGTGAAAATTGCCTCGAATGAAGATAACAAAAAGAAAACACAGAAATTATATTTTACCCTCGAGGGCATGTGCTATAGCCCACGGACACCTGAGATAGGCTCGAAATTACATCAAAAAGATGACGAGCCTAGGACTTGAATATTGCTATAATCTCTCGATACGATGTGCTATAGCCCATGAAAATGGCTTAGATGGGTGAAAATTGGCTCGAATGAAATTAACAAAAAAACACATAAATGATATTTTACCATCGAGGGCATGTGCTATAGCCCACGACACTTTAGATAGGCTCAAAATTACATCGGAAAGAGGACAACTCTAAGACATGAATATTGCTATAGTCTCTTGATAGGATGTGCTATAGCCGATGAAAATGGCTTAGATGGGTGAAAATTGGCTCGAATGAAGATAACAAAAAGAACACAGAAATAATATTTTACCCTCGAGGGCATGTGCTATAGCCCACGGACACCTGAGATAGGCTCGAAATTACATCAAAAAGATGACGAGCCTAGGACTTGAATATTGCTATAATCTCTCAATAGGATGTGCTATAGCCCATGAAAATGGCTTAGATGGGTGAAAATTGGCTCGAATGAAATAACAAAAAAACACATAAATGATATTTTACCATCGAGGGCATGTGCTATAGCCCACGGAAACTTTAGACAGGCTCAAAATTACATCGGAAAGAGGACAAGTCTAAGACATGAATATTGCTATAGTCTCTTGATAGGATGTGCTATAGCCCATGAAAATGGCCTAGATGTGTGAAAATTCGCTCGAATGAAGATAACAAAAAAAACGCATAAATGATACTTTACCCTCGAGGGCATGTGCTATAGCCCACGGACACCCTAGACAGGCTCAAAATTACATCAAAAAGATGACGAGCCTAGGACTTGCATATTGCTACAATCTCTCGATAGGATGTGCTATAGCCCATGAAAATGGCTTAGATGGGTGAAAATTTGCCCGAATGCAGTTAACTAAAAAACACATAAAAGATATTTTACCCTCGAGAGCATGTGCTATAGCCCACGGACACCTGAGATAGGCTCGATATTACATAAAAAGGATGACGAGCCTAGGACTTGAATATTGCTATAATCTCTCGATACGATGTGCTATAGCCCATGAAAATGGCATAGATGGGTGAAAATTGGCTCGAATGAAATTAACAAAAAAACACATAAATGATATTTTACCATCGAGGGCATGTGCTATAGCCCACGGACACTTTAGATAGGCTCAAAATTACATCGGAAAGAGGACAACTCTAAGACATGAATATTGCTATAGTCTCTTGATAGGATGTGCTATAGCCGATGAAAATGGCTTAGATGGGTGAAAATTGGCTCGAATGAAGATAACAAAAAAACACAGAAATGATATTTTACCCTCGAGGGCATGTGCTATAGCCCACGGACACCTGAGATAGGCTCGAAATTACATCAAAAAGATGACGAGCCTAGGACTTGAATATTGCTATAATCTCTCGATAGGATGTGCTATAGCCCATGAAAATGGCTTAGATGGGTGAAAATTGGCTCGAATGAAATTAACAAAAAAACACATAAATGATATTTTACCATCGAGGGCATGTGCTATAGCCCACGGACACTTTAGATAGGCTCAAAATTACATCGGAAAGAGGACAACTCTAAGACATGAATATTGCTATAGTCTCTTGATAGGATGTGCTATAGCCGATGAAAATGGCTTAGATGGGTGAAAATTGGCTCGAATGAAGATAACAAAAAGAACACAGAAATAATATTTTACCCTCGAGGGCATGTGCTATAGCCCACGGACACCTGAGATAGGCTCGAAATTACATCAAAAAGATGACGAGCCTAGGACTTGAATATTGCTATAATCTCTCAACAGGATGTGCTATAGCCCATGAAAATGGCTTAGATGGGTGAAAATTGGCTCGAATGAAATCAACAAAAAAACACATAAATGATCTTTTACCATCGAGGGCATGTGCTATAGCCCACGGAAACTTTAGACAGGCTCAAAATTACATCGGAAAGAGGACAAGTCTAAGACATGAATATTGCTATAGTCTCTTGATAGGATGTGCTATAGCCCATGAAAATGGCTTAGATGTGTGAAAATTCGCTCGAATGAAGATAACAAAAAAAACGCATAAATGATACTTTACCCTCGAGGGCATGTGCTATAGCCCACGGAAACCTAAGACAGGCTCAAAATTACATCAAAAAGATGACGAGCCTAGGACTTGCATATTGCTACAATCTCTCGATAGGATGTGCTATAGCCCATGAAAATGGCTTAGATGGGTGAAAATTTGCCCGAATGCAGTTAACTAAAAAACACATAAAAGATATTTTACCCTCGAGAGCATGTGCTATAGCCCACGGACACCTGAGATAGGCTCGAAATTACATAAAAAGGATGACGAGCCTAGGACTTGAATATTGCTATAATCTCTCGATAGGATGTGCTATAGCCCATGAAAATGGCTTAGATGAGGGAAAATTGGCTCGAATGAAATTAATAAAAAAACACATAAATAATATTTTACCATCGAGGGCATGTGCTATAGCCCACGGACACTTTAGACAGGCTCAAAATTATATCTGAAAGAGGACGAGTCTAAGACATGAATGTTACTATAATCTCTCAATAGGATGTGCTATAGCCCATGAAAATGGCTTAGATGGGTGCAAATTGGCTGAATCATGTTAACAAAAAAACACATAAATGATATTTTACCACCGAGGGCATGTGCTATAGCCCACGGACACCTTATACAGGCTCAAAATTACATCGGAAAGAGGACGAGCCTAGGACATGAATATTGCTATAGTCTCTCAATAGGATGTGCTATAGCCCATGAAAATGGCTTAGATGGGTGAAAATTGCCTCGAATGAAGATAACAAAAAGAAAACACAGAAATTATATTTTACCCTCGAGGGCATGTGCTATAGCCCACGGACACCTGAGATAGGCTCGAAATTACATCAAAAAGATGACGAGCCTAGGACTTGAATATTGCTATAATCTCTCGATACGATGTGCTATAGCCCATGAAAATGGCATAGATGGGTGAAAATTGGCTCGAATGAAATTAACAAAAAAACACATAAATGATATTTTACCATCGAGGGCATGTGATATAGCCCACGGACACTTTAGATAGGCTCAAAATTACATCGGAAAGAGGACAACTCTAAGACATGAATATTGCTATAGTCTCTTGATAGGACGTGCTATAGCCGATGAAAATGGCTTAGATGGGTGAAAATTGGCTCGAATGAAGATAACAAAAAAAGCACAGAAATGATATTTTACCCTCGAGGGCATGTGCTATAGCCCACGGACACCTGAGATAGGCTCGAAATTACATAAAAAAGATGACGAGCCTAGGACTTGAATATTGCTATAATCTCTCGATAGGATGTGCTATAGCCCATGAAAATGGCTTAGATGGGTGAAAATTGGCTCGAATGAAATTAACAAAAAAACACATAAATGATCTTTTACCATCGAGGGCATGTGCTATAGCCCACGGACACTTTAGACAGGCACAAAATTACATCGGAAAGAGGACAAGTCTAAGACATGAATGTTGCTATAGTCTCTTGATAGGATGTGCAATAGCCCATGAAAATGGCTTAGATGTGTGAAAATTAGCTCGAATGAAGTTAACAAAAAAACATATAAATAATATTTTACCCTCGAGGGCATGTGCTATAGCCCACGGACACCTTAGATCGGCTCAAAATTACATCGAAAAGAGGACGAGCCTAGGACATGAATATTGCTATAGTCTCTCAATAGGATGTGCTATAGCCCATGAAAATGGCTTAGATGGGTGAAAATTCGCTCGAATGAAGATAACAAAAAAAACACAAATGATATTTTACCCTCGAGGGCATGTGCTATGGCCCACGGACACCTAAGATAGGCTCGAAATTACATAAAAAAGATGACGAGCCTAGGACTTGAATATTGCTATAATCTCTCGATAGGATGTGCTATAGCCCATGAAAATGGCTTAGATGGGTGAAAATTGGCTCGAATGAAATTAACAAAAAAACACATAAATGATATTTTACCATCGAGGGCATGTGCTATAGCCCACGGACACTTTAGATAGGCTCAAAATTACATCGGAAAGAGGACAACTCTAAGACATGAATATTGCTATAGTCTCTTGATAGGATGTGCTATAGCCCATGAAAATGGCTTAGATGGGTGAAAATTGGCTCGAATGAAGATAACAAAAAAAACACAGAAATGATATTTTACCCTCGAGGGCATGTGCTATAGCCCACGGACACCTGAGATAGGCTCAAAATTACATCAAAAAGATGACGAGCCTAGGACTTGAATATTGCTATAATCTCTCGATAGGATGTGCTATAGCCCATGAAAATGGCTTAGATGAGGGAAAATTGGCTCGAATGAAATTAATAAAAAAACACATAAATCATATTTTACCATCGAGGGCATGTGCTATAGCCCACGGACACTTTAGACAGGCTCAAAATTATATCTGAAAGAGGACGAGTCTAAGACATGAATATTGCTATAATCTCTCAATAGGATGTGCTATAACCCATGAAAATGGCTTAGATGGGTGCAAATTGGCTGAATGATGTTAACAAAAAAACACATAAATGATATTTTACCACCGAGGGCATGTGCTATTGCCCACGGACACCTTATACAGGCTCAAAATTAGATCGGAAAGAGGACGAGCCTAGGACATGAATATTGCTATATGTGACTTCTCTCGCTAATAGGTATCTCTGGCTAACCCCGTCTCTCCCATTTGTATAATAGCCATGTTATAATAGGCTGAGAATGGTAGTGGATATTTGATTACTGGATTTTATGTGGATCAAGATGTGTCGACCGGCGAATGATATGTCGATACTGACAGAAATAGAAAAGTGACATAGAGACTCTATGTGTATGATATGTTTGTGCATGTCTTGATCGCCCCCCCCCGGACATGCCCCTGCCCTAGAGCCCAGTGAACCTGAGATAGGCTGAAAATTACGCAGTCTATAGTTTTACGTTGATGGCTAGGATTGAATTATTGGCTATAATCTCTCGATAGATGTTTGCATATAGCCCATGGACAATGGCTTAGATGGGTTGAAAATTGGTTTTTTGGCTATGTACAAACCCCGCCCATCCCCCCCACTTAACCAAACTAAAAAAACACAAATAAATGATTTTTTACTTCGAGGGCCCCCATGTGCTTTTGCCCACAGGAACATTTAGATCTGGCTAAATTTTATATGCGGAATGTGGATTAAGCTTATGATGGGTATTGGTGCTTGAAGGTAGGGTGGGGTCGGGGGAGTGTGGGGTTTTATTTGGCCAGGGTGTGGGGACGGGTCGTGATAATTGGTCGTTTGATGATACAAAAAGATAAACAGAATATAAGTTTTTACCCTGAGGGCTGCCTTGTCTATAGCCCCAGGGGACGGAGAGAAGCATATGTAGTAGGCTCGAAATTTACGATCGAAAAAGAGTGACGAGCCTGAGGGGGCTGAGCTTGGTGAGTGTAGAGGTATTGGCTGGAGGGAGCTCGGGTAGTGCGGCAATGTGGTGGGGGGAGATGAGGAGGCTGTGGTGTTAGGGCCCATGGAAGAGATGGTTAGGAAGGAGGGGGGAGGATGGAGGGGGGGGAGGATGGGAAGGGGGGGGGGGAGGGATGGGTGAAGAGAATTCGGTGGTGGGGCGTATGGGAGTTCAGAGAAGGATCTATATTACGCCAGCCAATGTCGACTCAGAGTGAAGGTGGTATGGGATCTGTTGGGTGATTGGGTGTCCTGCGGTTGGGAGGGTGAGTGGGGAGAGGTGGTGGGGGCGGTGGTAGGGGGGGGGGATTGGAGGTGTGCTAGTTGCCGTGGGGGAAAACTTGTTGTTTGGGAGGCGGC
>JARKIM010000063.1:0-55380 GCA_030378355.1 Eleusine indica
CTAATGGCTCGTCCAAACATCGTTATTTCGTGGGCACCGTATCACCGGCCTTAGAACAACGAAGTATAGACAAGCAAGTCCAACGCCATCGGGCCAAACTGTGACGTCGTCCCCATGAGCTTGCGGCCCTAGAGATGCCCAATCAAAGTCATCATGCTCTGATTGGACACTATATCACCCGCGAGAACACTCGAGTATGGCCAAGTAACGCGCCACCTTGAGACATCCATCGACACCACCATGTGTCCAATTACGTTATATACCATTGCACACCTTACACGGTAGAACCCACGCTGTATAGAGCGGCAATACCACGCAGTTTCCACCCACATACGACTCATCCCACCCCCTGATTATGCCAAAACGAACGCATCCGCCCCCATCTCAGCTGTCATCATGCCGCTTGCCCACCTGTTATCTATCACCCGTTAGAAACAAAATAGTATGTACCCTTATCACTGAATCACCCTTTCTCCATCCATCTCGCCCAAACCTGTCAGAGACTCACCTCCTGTGTCGTTACGTTCACACTGGTCCATATCCCGTCTGACCCACCTACGTCACGCCAAGGTCCTACCCCTCCACTGTCCCCCATATCTACTCCATCTCTTATCCCATCCTACCATCCCCAACCACCCCATCACTCTTTACACACACACCCCCCTCTCTCCCCATTCTATATCCCCCTACCCTACTCACCTTTATCCACACATATCACCATTATTAACATATAACACAATCATTCTAACATAGAGATCTCTCCCACTACATCATACATCTCTCCTTGACCTACCCTCCTCTTTCCCCACCACCCCAAAATCCTACTCATTCTCATCTTCCAAACTCTAATCCCCAACCCCCATACCCCATCACTCAATACCATAATCACCATCTATAACAATCTCTACATTTACCCATAACCATACTCCCCCCCCTATTTACTACCTAACACTACAACAATTTCTACCCACTTCTTTCAATTATTTCACCTTATCACTTCTCATCACACCACAACTCCTACACCAGCCCACCCACCACCCCCCCCCCGCCCCGGCACCCCCACCCTTACACGACCACCTCACCGCAGCCAAAACCCCCACCTCTTACACTTCCCACCTCATCTCTATTATATATCCATTGAAGTCTCGGAGTGCCCATTCCCAATAACATCACTCGATCTGCAATGATATAGCGAGATAGATATCAGTCCTCCCCCCCCTGATTCCCCCCCCCCCCCCCCCCCATTTTCCACCCCCCCCCCCCCCCCCCCCCCCCCCCCCCCCCCATGTCCGCAACGTAACCCTCCGCCCACTTGAACCTACCCCCCCCCCTCCCCCTCTCCCCCCCCGCACCACCGGGCCACCCCATCCCCCCCCCCCCCACCCACCCCCCTCCCTGCCTAAATGGCTCATCCATTGTCGTTATACTCGATGGCCACCGTATCACCGGCTAGAACCAACGAAGTATAGACAAGGCAAGTCCAAGCGATCAGGCCAAATTGTGACGTCTATGAGATGAGGCCTTACGAGATGCCCATTCAATGTCATCATGCTCGATTGACACGGTATCACCAGCGAGAACAATCGAGTATGGACAAGTAATGAAGCAACCGTGAGACTTCATATCATCGTCTAATGGCTCGTCCAACATCGTTATATTCGATGGCCACCGTATCACCGGCTAGAACCAACGAAGTATAGACAAGGGAAGTCCAAGCCATCGGGCCAAACTGTGACGTCGATGAGATGAGACCTTACGAGATGCCCATTCAATGTCATCATGCTCGATTGACACTATATCACCAGCGAGAACAATCGAGTATGAACAAGTAACGAAGCAACCGTGAGACATCATATCGTCGCCTAATGGTTCGTCCAATGTCGTTATATTCGATGGCCACCGTATCACCGGCTAGAACCAACGATGTATAGAGAAGGCAAGTCCAGGCAGACGGGCCAAACTCAGAAGTCGATGAGATGAGGCCTTACGAGATGCCCCTTCAATGTCATCATGCTCGATTGACACTGTATCACCAGTGACAACTATCGAGTATGGACAAGTAATGAAGCAACCGTGAGACATCATATCATCGCCTAATGGCTCGTCCAATGTCGTTATACTCAATGGCCACCGTATCACCGGCTAGAACCAACGAAGTATAGACAAGGCAAGTCCAAGCCATCGGGCCAAACTGTGACGTCGATGAGATGAGACCTTACGAGATGCCCATTCAATGTCATCATGCTCGATTGACACTATATCACCAGCGAGAACAATCGAGTATGGACAAGTAATGATGCAACCGTGAGACATCATATCATCGCCTAATGGCTCATCCATTGTCGTTATACTCGATGGCCACCGTATCACCGGCTAGAACCAACGAAGTATAGACAAGGCAAGGCCAAGCGATCAGGCCAAACTGTGACGTCTATGAGATGAGGCCTTACGAGATGCCCATTCAATGTCATCATGCTCGATTGACACTGTATAACCAGCGAGAACAATCGAGTATGGACAAGTAATGAAGCAACCATGAGACATCATATCATCGTCTAATGGCTCGTCCAACGTCGTCATATTCGATGGCCACCGTATCACCGGCTAGAACCAATGAAGTATAGACAAGGCAAGTCCAAGCCATCGAGCCAAACTGTGACGTCGATGAGATGAGACCTTACGAGATGCCCATTCAATATCATCATGCTCGATTGACACTGTATAACCAGCGAGAACAATCGAGTATGGACAAGTAATGATGCAACCGTGAGACATCATATCATCGCCTAATGGCTCATCCATTGTCGTTATACTCGATGGCCACCGTATCACCGGCTAGAACCAACGAAGTATAGACAAGGCAAGTCCAAGCGATCAGGCCAAACTGTGACGTCTATGAGATGAGGCCTTACGAGATGCCCATTCAATGTCATCATGCTCGATTGACACGGTATCACCAGCGAGAACAATCGAGTATGGACAAGTAATGAAGCAACCGTGAGACTTCATATCATCGTCTAATGGCTCGTCCAACATCGTTATATTCGATGGCCACCGTATCACCGGCTAGAACCAACGAAGTATAGACAAGGGAAGTCCAAGCCATCGGGCCAAACTGTGACGTCGATGAGATGAGACCTTACGAGATGCCCATTCAATGTCGTCATGCTCGATTGACACTATATCACCAGCGAGAACAATCGAGTATGGACAAGTAACGAAGCAACCGTGAGACATCATATCGTCGCCTAATGGCTCGTCCAATGCGGTTATATTCGATGGCCACCGTATCACCGGCTAGAACCAACGATGTATAGAGAAGGCAAGTCCAGGCAGACGGGCCAAACTCAGAAGTCGATGAGATGAGGCCTTACGAGATGCCCCTTCAATGTCATCATGCTCGATTGACACTGTATCACCAGTGAGAACGATCGAGTATGGACAAGTAATGAAGCAACCATGAGACATCATATCATCGCCTAATGGCTCGTCCAATGTCGTTATACTCAATGGCCACCGTATCACCGGCTAGAACCAACGAAGTATAGACAAGGCAAGTCCAAGCCATCGGGCCAAACTGTGACGTCGATGAGATGAGACCTTACGAGATGCCCATTCAATGTCATCATGCTCGATTGACACTATATCACCAGCGAGAACAATCGAGTATGGACAAGTAAAGATGCAACCGTGAGACGTCATATCATCGCCTAATGGCTCATCCATTGTCGTTATACTCGATGGCCACCATATCACCGGCTAGAACCAACGAAGTATAGACAAGGCAAGGCCAAGCGATCAGGCCAAACTGTGACGTCTATGAGATGAGGCCTGACGAGATGCCCATTCAATGTCATCATGCTCGATTGACACTGTATAACCAGCGAGAACAATCGAGTATGGACAAGTAATGAAGCACCCATGAGACATCATATCATCGTCTAATGGCTCGTCCAACGTCGTTATATTCGATGGCCACCGTATCACCGGCTAGAACCAATGAAGTATAGACAAGGCAAGTCCAAGCCATCGAGCCAAACTGTGACGTCGATGAGATGAGACCTTACGAGATGCCCATTCAATATCATCATGCTCGATTGACACTGTATAACCAGCGAGAACAATCGAGTATGGACAAGTAATGATGCAACCGTGAGACATCATATCATCGCCTAATGGCTCATCCATTGTCGTTATACTCGATGGCCACCGTATCACCGGCTAGAACCAACGAAGTATAGCAAGGCAAGTCCAAGCGATCAGGCCAAACTGTGACGTCTATGAGATGAGGCCTTACGAGATGCCCATTCAATGTCATCATGCTCGATTGACACCGTATCACCAGCGAGAACAATCGAGTATGGACAAGTAACGAAGCAACCGTGAGACATCATATCGTCGCCTAATGGCTCGTCCAATGTCGTTATATTCGATGGCCACCGTATCACCGGCTAGAACCAACGATGTATAGAGAAGGCAAGTCCAAGCAGACGGGCCAAACTCTGACGTCGATGAGATGAGGCCTTACGAGATGCCCCTTCAATGTCATCATGCTCGATTGACACTGTATCACCAGTGAGAACGATCAAGTATGGACAAGTAATGAAGCAACCGTGAGACATCATATCATCGCCTAATGGCTCGTCCAGTGTCGTTATACTCAATGGCCACCGTATCACCGGCTAGAACCAACGAAGTATAGACAAGGCAAGTCCAAGCCAACGGGCCAAACTGTGACGTCGATGAGATGAGACCTTACGAGATGCCCATTCAATGTCATCATGCTCGATTGACACTATATCACCAGCGAGAACAATCGAGTATGGACAAGTAACGAAGCAACCGTGAGACATCATATCGTCGCCTAATGGCTCGTCCAATGTCGTTATATTCGATGGCCACCGTATCACCGGCTAGAACCAACGATGTATAGAGAAGGCAAGTCCAGGCAGACGGGCCAAACTCAGAAGTCGATGAGATGAGGCCTTACGAGATGCCCCTTCAATGTCATCATGCTCGATTGACACTGTATCACCAGTGAGAACGATCGAGTATGGACAAGTAATGAAGCAACCGTGAGACATCATATCATCGCCTAATGGCTCGTCCAGTGTCGTTATACTCAATGGCCACCGTATCACCGGCTAGAACCAACGAAGTATAGACAAGGCAAGTCCAAGCCATCGGGCCAAACTGTGACGTCGATGAGATGAGACTTTACGAGATGCCCATTCAATGTCATCATGCTCGATTGACACTATATCACCAGCGAGAACAATCGAGTATGGACAAGTAACGAAGCAACCGTGAGACATCATATCGTCGCCTAATGGCTCGTCCAGTGTTGTTATATTCGATGGTCACCGTATCACCGGCTAGAACCAACGAAGTATAGACAAGGCAAGTCAAAGCGATCAGGCCAAACTGTGACGTCTATGAGATGAGGCCTTACGAGATGCCCATTCAATGTCATCATGCTCGATTGACACCGTATCACCAGTGAGAACAATCGAGTATGGACAAGTAATGAAGCAACCATGAGACATCATATCATCGTCTAATGGCTCGTCCAACGTCGTTATATTCGATGGCCACCGTATCACCGGCTAGAACCAATGAAGTATAGACAAGGCAAGTCCAAGCCATCGAGCCAAACTGTGACGTCGATGAGATGAGACCTTACGAGATGCCCATTCAATGTCATCATGCTCGATTGACACGATATCACCAGCGAGAACAATCGAGTATGGACAAGTAACGAAGCAACCGTGAGACATCATATCGTCGCCTAATGGCTCGTCCAATGTCGTTATATTCGATGGCCACCGTATCACCGGCTAGAACCAACGATGTATAGAGAAGGCAAGTCCAAGCAGACGGGCCAAACTCTGACGTCGATGAGATGAGGCCTTACGAGATGCCCCTTCAGTGTCATCAGGCTCGATTGACACTGTATCACCAGTGAGAACAATCGAGTATGGACAAGTAATGAAGCAACCGTGAGACATCATATCATCGCCTAATGGCTCGTCCAGTGTCGTTATACTCAATGGCCACCGTATCACCGGCTAGAACCAACGAAGTATAGACAAGGCAAGTCCAAGCCATCGGGCCAAACTGTGACGTCGATGAGATGAGACCTTACGAGATGCCCATTCAATGTCATCATGCTCGATTGACACTATATCACCAGCGAGAACAATCGAGTATGAACAAGTAACGAAGCAACCGTGAGACATCATATCGTCGCCTAATGGCTGGTCCAATGTCGTTATATTCGATGGCCACCGTATCACCGGCTAGAACCAACGATGTATAGAGAAGGCAAGTCCAAGCAGACGGGCCAAACTCTGACGTCGATGAGATGAGGCCTTACGAGATGCCCCTTCAATGTCATCATGCTCGATTGACACTGGATCACCAGCGAGAACAATCGAGTATGGACAAGTAATGATACAACCGTGAGACATCATATCATCGCCTAATGGCTCATCCATTGTCGTTATACTCGATGGCCACCGTATCACCGGCTAGAACCAACGAAGTATGGACAAGGCAAGTCCAAGCGATCAGGCCAAACTGTGACGTCCATGAGATGAGGCCTTACGAGATGCCCATTCAATGTCATCATGCTCGATTGACACTATATCACCAGCGAGAACAATCGAGTATGGACAAGTAACGAAGCAACCGTGAGACATCATATCGTCGCCTAATGGCTCGTCCAATGTCGTTATATTCGATGGCCACCGTATCACCGGCTAGAACCAACGATGTATAGAGAAGGCAAGTCCAGGCAGACGGGCCAAACTCAGAAGTCGATGAGATGAGGCCTTACGAGATGCCCCTTCAATGTCATCATGCTCGATTGACACTGTATCACCAGTGAGAACGATCGAGTATGGATAAGTAATGAAGCAACCGTGAGACATCATATCATCGCCTAATGGCTCGTCCAGTGTCGTTATACTCAATGGCCACCGTATCACCGGCTAGAACCAACGAAGTATAGACAAGGCAAGTCCAAGCCATCGGGCCAAACTGTGACGTCGATGAGATGAGACTTTACGAGATGCCCATTCAATGTCATCATGCTCGATTGACACTATATCACCAGCGAGAACAATCGAGTATGGACAAGTAACGAAGCAACCGTGAGACATCATATCGTCGCCTAATGGCTCGTCCAATGTCGTTATATTCGATGGTCACCATATCACCGGCTAGAACCAACGAAGTATAGACAAGGCAAGTCAAAGCGATCAGGCCAAACTGTGACGTCTATGAGATGAGGCCTTACGAGATGCCCATTCAATGTCATCATGCTCGATTGACACCGTATCACCAGCGAGAACAATCGAGTATGGACAAGTAATGAAGCAACCGTGAGACTTCATATCATCGTCTAATGGCTTGTCCAACATCGTTATATTCGATGGCCACCGTATCACCGGCTAGAACCAACGAAGTATAGACAAGGCAAGTCCAAGCCATCGGGCCAAACTGTGACGTCGATGAGATGAGACCTTACGAGATGCCCATTCAATGTCATCATGCTCGATTGACACTATATCACGAGCGAGAACAATCGAGTATGGACAAGTAACGAAGCAACCGTGAGACATCATATCGTCGCCTAATGGCTCGTCCAATGTCGTTATATTCGATGGTCACCGTATCACCGGCTAGAACCAACGAAGTATAGACAAGGCAAGTCAAAGCGATCAGGCTAAACTGTGACGTCTATGAGATGAGGCCTTACGAGATGCCCATTCAATGTCATCATGCTCGATTGACACCGTATCACCAGCGAGAACAATCGAGTATGGACAAGTAATGAAGCAACCGTGAGACTTCATATCATCGTCTAATGGCTCGTCCAACATCGTTATATTCGATGGCCACCGTATCACCGGCTAGAACCAACGAAGTATAGACAAGGCAAGTCCAAGCCATCGGGCCAAACTGTGACGTCGATGAGATGAGACTTTACGAGATGCCCATTCAATGTCATCATGCTCGATTGACACTATATCACCAGCGAGAACAACCGAGTATGG
The DNA here is from genome assembly GCA_030378355.1 of Eleusine indica. NCBI lineage: Eukaryota > Viridiplantae > Streptophyta > Magnoliopsida > Poales > Poaceae > Eleusine > Eleusine indica. The sequence continues at coordinate 8,061 of JARKIM010000063.1, forward strand.
ACAAGTAACGAAGCAACCGTGAGACATCATATCGTCGCCTAATGGCTCGTCCAATGTCGTTATATTCGATGGTCACCATATCACCGGCTAGAACCAACGAAGTATAGACAAGGCAAGTCAAAGCGATCAGGCCAAACTGTGACGTCTATGAGATGAGGCCTTACGAGATGCCCATTCAATGTCATCATGCTCGATTGACACCGTATCACCAGCGAGAACAATCGAGTATGGACAAGTAATGAAGCAACCGTGAGACTTCATATCATCGTCTAATGGCTTGTCCAACATCGTTATATTCGTTGGCCACCGTATCACCGGCTAGAACCAACGAAGTATAGACAAGGCAAGTCCAAGCCATCGGGCCAAACTGTGACGTCGATGAGATGAGACCTTACGAGATGCCCATTCAATGTCATCATGCTCGATTGACACTATATCACCAGCGAGAACAATCGAGTATGGACAAGTAACGAAGCAACCGTGAGACATCATATCGTCGCCTAATGGCTCGTCCAATGTCGTTATATTCGATGGTCACCGTATCACCGGCTAGAACCAACGAAGTATAGACAAGGCAAGTCAAAGCGATCAGGCTAAACTGTGACGTCTATGAGATGAGGCCTTACGAGATGCCCATTCAATGTCATCATGCTCGATTGACACCGTATCACCAGCGAGAACAATCGAGTATGGACAAGTAATGAAGCAACCGTGAGACTTCATATCATCGTCTAATGGCTCGTCCAACATCGTTATATTCGATGGCCACCGTATCACCGGCTAGAACCAACGAAGTATAGACAAGGCAAGTCCAAGCCATCGGGCCAAACTGTGACGTCGATGAGATGAGACTTTACGAGATGCCCATTCAATGTCATCATGCTCGATTGACACTATATCACCAGCGAGAACAACCGAGTATGGACAAGTAACAAAGCAACCGTGAGACATCATATCGTCGCCTAATGGCTCGTCCAATGTCGTTATATTCGATGGTCACCGTATCACCGGCTAGAACCAACGAAGTATAGACAAGGCAAGTCAAAGCGATCAGGCCAAACTGTGACGTCTATGAGATGAGGCCTTACGAGATGCCCATTCAATGTCATCATGCTCGATTGACACCGTATCACCAGCGAGAACAATCGAGTATGGACAAGTAATGAAGCAACCGTGAGACTTCATATCATCGTCTAATGGCTTGTCCAACATCGTTATATTTGATGGCCACCGTATCACCGGCTAGAACCAACGAAGTATAGACAAGGCAAGTCCAAGCCATCGGGCCAAACTGTGACGTCGATGAGATGAGACTTTACGAGATGCCCATTCAATGTCATCATGCTCGATTGACACTATATCACCAGCGAGAACAACCGAGTATGGACAAGTAACGAAGCAACCGTGAGACATCATATCGTCGCCTAATGGCTCGTCCAATGTCGTTATATTCGATGGTCACCGTATCACCGGCTAGAACCAACGAAGTATAGACAAGGCAAGTCAAAGCGATCAGGCCAAACTGTGACGTCTATGAGATGAGGCCTGACGAGATGCCCATTCAATGTCATCATGCTCGATTGACACCGTATCACCAGCGAGAACAATCGAGTATGGACAAGTAATGAAGCAACCGTGAGACTTCATATCATCGTCTAATGGCTCGTCCAACATCGTTATATTCGATGGCCACCGTATCACCGGCTAGAACCAACGAAGTATAGACAAGGCAAGTCCAAGCCATCGGGCCAAACTGTGACGTCGATGAGATGAGACCTTACGAGATGCCCATTCAATATCATCATGCTCGATTGACACTGTATAACCAGCGAGAACAATCGAGTATGGACAAGTAATGATGCAACCGTGAGACATCATATCATCGCCTAATGGCTCATCCATTGTCGTTATACTCGATGGCCACCGTATCACCGGCTAGAACCAACGAAGTATAGACAAGGCAAGTCCAAGCGATCAGGCCAAACTGTGACGTCTATGAGATGAGGCCTTACGAGATGCCCATTCAATGTCATCATGCTCGATTGACACGGTATCACCAGCGAGAACAATCGAGTATGGACAAGTAATGAAGCAACCGTGAGACTTCATATCATCGTCTAATGGCTCGTCGAACATCGTTATATTCGATGGCCACCGTATCACCGGCTAGAACCAACGAAGTATAGACAAGGGAAGTCCAAGCCATCGGGCCAAACTGTGACGTCGATGAGATGAGACCTTACGAGATGCCCATTCAATGTCATCATGCTCGATTGACACTATATCACCAGCGAGAACAATCGAGTATGGACAAGTAACGAAGCAACCGTGAGACATCATATCGTCGCCTAATGGCTCGTCCAATGTCGTTATATTCGATGGCCACCGTATCACCGGCTAGAACCAACGATGTATAGAGAAGGCAAGTCCAGGCAGACGGGCCAAACTCAGAAGTCGATGAGATGAGGCCTTACGAGATGCCCCTTCAATGTCATCATGCTCGATTGACACTGTATCACCAGTGAGAACGATCGAGTATGGACAAGTAATGAAGCAACCGTGAGACATCATATCATCGCCTAATGGCTCGTCCAGTGTCGTTATACTCAATGGCCACCGTATCACCGGCTAGAACCAACGAAGTATAGACAAGGGAAGTCCAAGCCATCGGGCCAAACTGTGACGTCGATGAGATGAGACCTTACGAGATGCCCATTCAATGTCATCATGCTCGATTGACACTATATCACCAGCGAGAACAATCGAGTATGGACAAGTAACGAAGCAACCGTGAGACATCATATCGTCGCCTAATGGCTCGTCCAATGTCGTTATATTCGATGGCCACCGTATCACCGGCTAGAACCAACGAAGTATAGACAAGGCAAGTCAAAGCGATCAGGCCAAACTGTGACGTCTATGAGATGAGGCCTTACGAGATGCCCATTCAATGTCATCATGCTCGATTGACACCGTATCACCAGCGAGAACAATCGAGTATGGACAAGTAATGAAGCAACCGTGAGACTTCATATCATCGTCTAATGGCTCGTCCAACATCGTTATATTCGATGGCCACCGTATCACCGGCTAGAACCAACGAAGTATAGACAAGGCAAGTCCAAGCCATCGGGCCAAACTGTGACGTCGATGAGATGAGACCTTACGAGATGCCCATTCAATATCATCATGCTCGATTGACACTGTATAACCAGCGAGAACAATCGAGTATGGACAAGTAATGATGCAACCGTGAGACATCATATCATCGCCTAATGGCTCATCCATTGTCGTTATACTCGATGGCCACCGTATCACCGGCTAGAACCAACGAAGTATAGACAAGGCAAGTCCAAGCGATCAGGCCAAACTGTGACGTCTATGAGATGAGGCCTTACGAGATGCCCATTCAATGTCATCATGCTCGATTGACACGGTATCACCAGCGAGAACAATCGAGTATGGACAAGTAATGAAGCAACCGTGAGACTTCATATCATCGTCTAATGGCTCGTCGAACATCGTTATATTCGATGGCCACCGTATCACCGGCTAGAACCAACGAAGTATAGACAAGAGAAGTCCAAGCCATCGGGCCAAACTGTGACGTCGATGAGATGAGACCTTACGAGATGCCCATTCAATGTCATCATGCTCGATTGACACTATATCACCAGCGAGAACAATCGAGTATGGACAAGTAACGAAGCAACCGTGAGACATCATATCGTCGCCTAATGGCTCGTCCAATGTCGTTATATTCGATGGCCACCGTATCACCGGCTAGAACCAACGATGTATAGAGAAGGCAAGTCCAGGCAGACGGGCCAAACTCAGAAGTCGATGAGATGAGGCCTTACGAGATGCCCCTTCAATGTCATCATGCTCGATTGACACTGTATCACCAGTGAGAACGATCGAGTATGGACAAGTAATGAAGCAACCGTGAGACATCATATCATCGCCTAATGGCTCGTCCAGTGTCGTTATACTCAATGGCCACCGTATCACCGGCTAGAACCAACGAAGTATAGACAAGGGAAGTCCAAGCCATCGGGCCAAACTGTGACGTCGATGAGATGAGACCTTACGAGATGCCCATTCAATGTCATCATGCTCGATTGACACTATATCACCAGCGAGAACAATCGAGTATGGACAAGTAACGAAGCAACCGTGAGACATCATATCGTCGCCTAATGGCTCGTCCAATGTCGTTATATTCGATGGCCACCGTATCACCGGCTAGAACCAACGAAGTATAGACAAGGCAAGTCAAAGCGATCAGGCCAAACTGTGACGTCTATGAGATGAGGCCTTACGAGATGCCCATTCAATGTCATCATGCTCGATTGACACCGTATCACCAGCGAGAACAATCGAGTATGGACAAGTAATGAAGCAACCGTGAGACTTCATATCATCGTCTAATGGCTCGTCCAACATCGTTATATTCGATGGCCACCGTATCACCGGCTAGAACCAACGAAGTATAGACAAGGCAAGTCCAAGCCATCGGGCCAAACTGTGACGTCGATGAGATGAGACCTTACGAGATGCCCATTCAATATCATCATGCTCGATTGACACTGTATAACCAGCGAGAACAATCGAGTATGGACAAGTAATGATGCAACCGTGAGACATCATATCATCGCCTAATGGCTCATCCATTGTCGTTATACTCGATGGCCACCGTATCACCGGCTAGAACCAACGAAGTATAGACAAGGCAAGTCCAAGCGATCAGGCCAAACTGTGACGTCTATGAGATGAGGCCTTACGAGATGCCCATTCAATGTCATCATGCTCGATTGACACGGTATCACCAGCGAGAACAATCGAGTATGGACAAGTAATGAAGCAACCGTGAGACTTCATATCATCGTCTAATGGCTCGTCGAACATCGTTATATTCGATGGCCACCGTATCACCGGCTAGAACCAACGAAGTATAGACAAGAGAAGTCCAAGCCATCGGGCCAAACTGTGACGTCGATGAGATGAGACCTTACGAGATGCCCATTCAATGTCATCATGCTCGATTGACACTATATCACCAGCGAGAACAATCGAGTATGGACAAGTAACGAAGCAACCGTGAGACATCATATCGTCGCCTAATGGCTCGTCCAATGTCGTTATATTCGATGGCCACCGTATCACCGGCTAGAACCAACGATGTATAGAGAAGGCAAGTCCAGGCAGACGGGCCAAACTCAGAAGTCGATGAGATGAGGCCTTACGAGATGCCCCTTCAATGTCATCATGCTCGATTGACACTGTATCACCAGTGAGAACGATCGAGTATGGACAAGTAATGAAGCAACCGTGAGACATCATATCATCGCCTAATGGCTCGTCCAGTGTCGTTATACTCAATGGCCACCGTATCACCGGCTAGAACCAACGAAGTATAGACAAGGGAAGTCCAAGCCATCGGGCCAAACTGTGACGTCGATGAGATGAGACCTTACGAGATGCCCATTCAATGTCATCATGCTCGATTGACACTATATCACCAGCGAGAACAATCGAGTATGGACAAGTAACGAAGCAACCGTGAGACATCATATCGTCGCCTAATGGCTCGTCCAATGTCGTTATATTCGATGGCCACCGTATCACCGGCTAGAACCAACGAAGTATAGACAAGGCAAGTCAAAGCGATCAGGCCAAACTGTGACGTCTATGAGATGAGGCCTTACGAGATGCCCATTCAATGTCATCATGCTCGATTGACACCGTATCACCAGCGAGAACAATCGAGTATGGACAAGTAATGAAGCAACCGTGAGACTTCATATCATCGTCTAATGGCTCGTCCAACATCGTTATATTCGATGGCCACCGTATCACCGGCTAGAACCAACGAAGTATAGACAAGGCAAGTCCAAGCCATCGGGCCAAACTGTGACGTCGATGAGATGAGACCTTACGAGATGCCCATTCAATATCATCATGCTCGATTGACACTGTATAACCAGCGAGAACAATCGAGTATGGACAAGTAATGATGCAACCGTGAGACATCATATCATCGCCTAATGGCTCATCCATTGTCGTTATACTCGATGGCCACCGTATCACCGGCTAGAACCAACGAAGTATAGACAAGGCAAGTCCAAGCGATCAGGCCAAACTGTGACGTCTATGAGATGAGGCCTTACGAGATGCCCATTCAATGTCATCATGCTCGATTGACACGGTATCACCAGCGAGAACAATCGAGTATGGACAAGTAATGATGCAACCGTGAGACATCATATCATCGCCTAATGGCTCATCCATTGTCGTTATACTCGATGGCCACCGTATCACCGGCTAGAACCAACGAAGTATAGACAAGGCAAGTCAAAGCGATCAGGCCAAACTGTGACGTCTATGAGATGAGGCCTTACGAGATGCCCATTCAATGTCATCATGCTCGATTGACACCGTATCACCAGCGAGAACAATCGAGTATGGACAAGTAATGAAGCAACCGTGAGACTTCATATCATCGTCTAATGGCTTGTCCAACATCGTTATATTCGATGGCCACCGTATCACCGGCTAGAACCAACGAAGTATAGACAAGGCAAGTCCAAGCCATCGGGCCAAACTGTGACGTCGATGAGATAAGACCTTACGAGATGCCCATTCAATGTCATCATGCTCGATTGACACTATATCACCAGCGAGAACAATCGAGTATGGACAAGTAACGAAGCAACCGTGAGACATCATATCGTCGCCTAATGGCTCGTCCAATGTCGTTATATTCGATGGCCACCGTATCACCGGCTAGAACCAACGATGTATAGAGAAGGCAAGTCCAAGCAGACGGGCCAAACTCTGACGTCGATGAGATGAGGCCTTACGAGATGCCCCTTCAGTGTCATCATGCTCGATTGACACTGTATCACCAGTGAGAACAATCGAGTATGGACAAGTAATGAAGCAACCGTGAGACATCATATCATCGCCTAATGGCTCGTCCAGTGTCGTTATACTCAATGGCCACCGTATCACCGGCTAGAACCAACGAAGTATAGACAAGGCAAGTCCAAGCCATCGGGCCAAACTGTGACGTCGATGAGATGAGACCTTACGAGATGCCCATTCAATGTCATCATGCTCGATTGACACTATATCACCAGCGAGAACAATCGAGTATGAACAAGTAACGAAGCAACCGTGAGACATCATATCGTCGCCTAATGGCTGGTCCAATGTCGTTATATTCGATGGCCACCGTATCACCGGCTAGAACCAACGATGTATAGAGAAGGCAAGTCCAAGCAGACGGGCCAAACTCTGACGTCGATGAGATGAGGCCTTACGAGATGCCCCTTCAATGTCATCTTGCTCGATTGACACTGTATCACCAGTGAGAACAATCGAGTATGGACAAGTAATGAAGCAACCGTGAGACATCATATCATCGCCTAATGGCTCGTCCAGTGTCGTTATACTCAATGGCCACCGTATCACCGGCTAGAACCAACAAAGTATAGACAAGGCAAGTCCAAGCAGATGGGCCAAACTCTGACGTCGATGAGATGAGGCCTTACGAGATGCCTGATGAGGACATCAACGACATACGAATAATGACGACGGAAGATGGCGCGCCAAACCAAGCTGTCACGCTTCCACCTCTCGTCGTCGCGCCTCCTCGAGTTACCGATCCATCTTCTAACGAGACGACGACGTACAAGGGCCCAATCACTAGAGCTCGAGCCCAGGAATTGAAGACGGTTTTGATGCTAAGGAACGACGGCCCAGGATGATGTCGCCCGAAGGCCCACGTGGCCCAAGTCGCACGACTCCCTCTCCACCGCGCGCCTCTCCACTTCAGCCGGCCCTAGATGCCTCGTCCTCCCCCTATATAGTCAAGGGCTGCGCCCCTTGTAATCTTTGAGTTTTGTTTTAAGTTTAGCTTAGCTATACATCCGTCTCTCGACGTGAATTCAGAACTCCACCTTCGTGCAATACATCAGATTGCTCGCCTCTAATTCTTGCTCGTTCTTCGATTGCGCGTAAGAATTGATCCTCGTGATCAGGTTGATCTTGTTTACCGCAAGGTTAATATCCTCCGGAAGTTGGTTCAGCGATTGCATTGGCGCTTCGGCTTGCTCGTCGTAGTCGGATCGTGAGGGTCAACATCCACCAAATCGAAGTTATCTCCACTCACCGAAAGATCGGGCACTCTACACCTATCAAGTGGTATCAGATTCCAGTGTTTCTCGGTGAGTTTTATCCAAGTCCACATAAACCAAAAATTACAAAAAAAAAAAGTTTACCCCAGTACGGTTTTGAGCCTCGCACTTTCGTTCAATAATTTGCGTTGTTGAGTTTTTGTGCTTTCGCTTTTGATCGTTGCTGGTACACTGTGTTTCATCGTTTTCTTCCTATCATCGTCGTATCCTTCCGCCGTGCCGCGTGTTTTCACCACCACAGTTTGCTTTCCGCCGCATCTGTTTATCCTGTCTCGCTTGCCAAATTTATCCGCTGCACCGTGAGTCCGGGTCAATCACTGCCTCGACGATCGAGTCCTACTCGGTTACGTCGTGTCCCGCTCGCCTCGCTGATCGAGTCCTACTCGGTTACGTCGTGACCCGCTCGCCTCGCCCTGTGTTTAGTTCTGTTCGGCTTCGTGTGTCCCGCTCGCCTCGCTGATCGAGTCCTACTCGGTTACGTCGTGACCCGCTCGCCTCGCCCTGTGTTTGTTTCTGCTCGGTTTCGTTTGTTCCTACTCTAGAGAGAGAGAGAGAGAGAGAGGTCTCATTGTTTATTACCGTTCTACCCCTGCCTCAAAAAAAAAAGTGCTTGTGCTTAATTGCTTGTTTGAGGTCTCATTGTTTATATTTTCAGCAAAAAGTATTAAAAAAAAGAAAAAAAAAGAAAAAAAAAGAGAAAAAAAAAGAAAGAAAAAAAAAAGAGAAAAAAAAAAGAGCGGCCGAGCAACACAGGCGACGCGTTCTTGCTGCACTTTGTTTTGATCCTTTTTTTCCTTCCTCTTGCACTTGTACCGGCAGCAATCTTTTCGTGTTTAGCACCATTATTCAGCTTTGCAGTTATTGTTTGAATTGTGCTAACCCTTGGATTGAGTGCAGCCTCCTAGCCCCACAAATTTTCTACTACGAGCAGGTTTTTGTTTCACCACGCAATCGCTCCTCCAATCTTCCATCGGTTTTACCTGTGGTTGCAGTTCACGCTTGCGTGCTTGGTAAGGACGGGTAAGAATTTGATAACAGCTTTTTGATTAAGCTTTTCACCCACCACTCACCTCTCGTTGTAGGATCCTGCTTTTTGTATTGCTTGTGTTTCTATGGCAGAAAATAGCTCGAAGTCGGAGGAGCTCACCCTCCAGGATGTCCAGGCACAGGTTGACGGTCTACAAAACGACATGAAGACGATGCACGAGAGACTTGACTCTACGGTCACTTCGTCGAATGAGCGTTTTGATCAACTGGACCTCGCTGATACGGCTGCCCGCACCACGCTCGCGACGATCATGACTCGTCTTGAGGCCATGTCGACGCAGCTTGGGACCATGACGACGCAGCTCACGGAGTTGCAACAGGCACATGACTACGGCGCCGACACCGAGCAGGACGACGACAATCGCCGTGGTCGTGCTCGTAGGGTACGTGTTCCTATTAATGATTCTTTTGCCAAAATAAAATTTCGTATTCCCACTTTTAATGGCAAATATGATCCGGGTGCTTATCTTGATTGGGAATTAGAGGTTGAACAAAAATTTGCATGCCATGATATTCCTGCTAATTTACAAGTTAAGGCTGCTATTAGTGAATTTACTGAATTTGCTTTACTTTGGTGGCGTGAGTATAGACAAAGATATCCTGATAATATTCCAGCCACTTGGACGGCATTAAAAGCTGCTATGCGTCATCGTTTTGTGCCGTCATATTATGCTAGAGATTTGCTTAATCAAATGCAGCGTTTTCAACAAGGTTCACTTTCCGTAGAGGATTATTATCAAGCTTTGCAAAAGGGTATGATTCGCTGTGGTTTAGTTGAACTGGATGATGCTGCTATGGCTCGCTTTAGGGGTGGGTTAAATCGTGAAATTCAGAATATTCTTGATTATAAGCATTATGATGATATGACCACCTTATTTGAATATGCTTGTAAAGCTGAACGTGAAGTGCAGGATCGACAATCTTCGTCAAGACCTAACATTTTTGTAGGGTCCAAGACGCCTTCAGCTCCACGGTCGACACCTCCTTCCACGTCGCGCGACCACTCCTCGACCACGTCCAAGTCGAGTGCTCCATCCACGGCCAAATCTGCCTCGTTCGTGCCGTCCTCCTCGTCGTCTGGACGAGCTCGTGATATTCAGTGTCACCGTTGCCGAGGATTTGGTCATGTGATACGTGATTGTCCAAATAAACGAACTATGTTGATTCGTGACGACGGTGGGTATTCTTCTGCTAGTGATTCTGAGGATATTCAGCAGACTATGCTTGCCACTAATCATGCAGATAATACGGAGCTTCATGTCGACTCTAGTGCCGCCGACAGGTATGCCACTCTTGTTGTGCAGCGTGTTCTTAGTACACAGGTCGTTCAGGATGAAAAGCATCAGCGCCACAACATTTTTCATATCAAAGGCGTTGTGCAAGAACGAGCGGTCCGTATAATCATTGATGGTGGCAGTTGCAACAATTTGGCTAGTACGACCTTGGTGGAGCAGTTGTCATTGCCAACAAGGAAGCATCCACATCCTTATCACGTTCAATGGCTCAATGATGGCGGCAAAATAAAGGTAACGCGCTCGGTACGTGTTCCTTTCTCTCTTGGCGCCTATTCTGATTTTGTAGATTGTGATGTTGTTCCAATGGAAGCATGCTCTTTGTTGCTTGGCCGTCCTTGGCAATATGATGTTGATAGTGTTCATCATGGTCGCTCCAATTATTATTCCTTCATGTTCAAGGGTCAGAAAATTGTTATTCATCCTATGACACCTGAACAAGTCCTTAAAGATGATATTGCTCGAGCGACAAAAGCTGCAAAATTGGTTACATCGCCTCCTGTTACACCTGTTCAACATAAGATCAAATTGAATAACCCTATCTTGCTTGCTACACGTGCTGATTTTGATGAATTACATGATGCTAATCTGCTTTGCTATGCGCTAGTTTGCTCTCGTATGCTTGTTTCACTAGATGAGGCGCCTATGTTGCATATTCCTCCTGTTGTTGCTAACCTTTTGCAGGACTATAAAGATGTTTTTCCCGCTGAATTGCCGCCGGGTCTTCCTCCTATTCGTGGCATAGAACATCAGATTGATTTAATTCCAGGCGCACAGCTTCCTAATCGCGCCCCGTACCGCACAAATCCTGAGGAGACGAAAGAAATTCAGCGTCAAGTGCAGGCATTGCTTGATAAAGGTTACATTCGTGAGTCTCTCAGCCCTTGTTCGGTTCCTGTTTTGCTTGTTCCTAAGAAAGATGGTTCTTGGCGTATGTGTGTAGATTGTCGTGCAATTAACAATATTACAATTCGTTATCGATATCCTATACCACGCCTTGATGATATGCTTGATGAACTTAGTGGTGCCACAATTTTCTCTAAGGTTGATTTACGTAGTGGTTACCATCAAATAAGAATGAAATTAGGAGATGAATGGAAAACGGCTTTTAAAACTAAATTTGGCTTGTATGAATGGTTGGTTATGCCGTTTGGATTGTCTAATGCTCCTAGCACTTTTATGCGCTTAATGAATGAAGTTCTTCGGTCTTTCATTGGAATATTTGTTGTTGTCTATTTTGATGATATCCTTATATACAGCAAATCCATAAATGAGCATTTAGATCATTTGCGTGCTGTTTTTGATGCTTTGCGTGCTGCTCACTTGTTTGGGAACATGGAAAAATGCACTTTTTGCACGCAACGTGTTTCGTTTCTTGGATATGTTGTTACTCCACAGGGCATTGAGGTCGATAGCAGCAAGGTGGACGCCATTCAGAGTTGGCCCCAACCGACGACGGTCACACAGGTTCGCAGTTTTCTTGGTCTTGCAGGCTTCTATCGTCGTTTTGTGCGGGATTTCAGTTCTATTGCTGCACCATTACATGAGCTGACCAAGAAGGGTGCGCCATTTGAGTGGGACGCACCACAAGACGACGCATTCAACACTTTAAAGGAACGGTTAACTCATGCTCCTCTCTTACAATTGCCTAATTTTGATAAAGTGTTTGAATTGGAATGTGATGCTAGTGGAATTGGTTTGGGTGCAGTTTTGTTGCAAGATCATAAACCCATTGCTTATTTTAGTGAGAAGTTAAGTGGTGCTGCTCTAAAATATTCCACTTATGATAAAGAACTTTATGCTTTAGTAAGAACTTTGCAAACATGGCAGCATTATTTATGGCCTCGCGAATTTATTATTCATTCTGATCATGAGGCTTTGAAACATATTAGAACCCAAACTAATCTGAATCGTCGACATGCTAAATGGGTTGAATTTATTGAATCTTTTCCATACATCATTAAACATAAAAACGGGAAGGAAAATGTGATTGCCGATGCTTTGTCTCGTCGTTATGTGATGCTGTCCCAATTAGACTTTAAAATCTTTGGTTTGCAAGCTTTGAAAGATCAATATGTGAATGATGCTGATTTTCATGATATTATGATGCATTGTAAGGATGGCAAACCTTGGGGCAAATTTCATATGCAGGATGGGTTCCTGTTTCGTGCTAACAAGCTGTGTATTCCAGCTAGCTCGGTTCGTCTTTTGTTGTTACAGGAGGCGCATGGAGGTGGTCTTATGGGTCACTTCGGAGTTTTCAAGACACATGAGGTGTTGGCCGACCATTTCTTTTGGCCACGGATGCGCCGTGATGTTGAGCGCCTTGTTGCACGTTGTACTACATGTCAAAAAGCTAAATCTCGTTTGGGTAATCATGGTTTGTATATGCCCTTGCCTGTTCCCTCTTCTCCTTGGCTTGATATTTCGATGGATTTTGTTTTGGGATTGCCTCGCACTAAGAAGGGGAGGGACAGTATTTTTGTGGTTGTTGATCGTTTCTCTAAAATGGCTCACTTTATACCTTGTCATAAAACAGATGATGCCTCAAATGTTGCTGAATTGTTCTTTAGAGAGATTGTTAGATTGCATGGAATTCCTAAAACAATTGTCTCTGATCGTGATGCTAAGTTTCTTAGTCATTTTTGGCGTTCTCTTTGGAATAAATTAGGAACTAAGCTACTGTTTAGTACTACTTGTCATCCTCAAACTGATGGGCAAACTGAGGTAGTAAATAGAACTTTGTCTGCTATGCTTAGAGCTGTTTTAGATAAAAATTTGAGACGCTGGGAAGATTGTTTACCTCATGTTGAATTTGCTTATAATCATGCTACACAATCTACCACTAAGATGTGTCCTTTTGAGGTTGTTTATGGCTATGTTCCTAAGGCGCCTATTGATTTGTTTGCTATTGATGCTGAGGATGAACCACATCTTGATGCTCTTGCTCATATTGATCACATGAAACAATTGCATGAAGAAACACAACACAACATTGCCATTGCTAATAAAAAGTATCAAGTTGCTGGTAGTAAAGGTAGAAAACATATTTCTTTTGAACCTGGTGATTTGGTTTGGTTGCACTTGCGTAAAGATAGATTTCCTACTTTGCGTCGTTCTAAACTGATGCCTCGTGCTGCTGGTCCTTTTAAAGTGCTAACCAAGATTAACGATAATGCTTATGTTCTTGACTTGCCCATGGAGTTTGGTGTTTCCACTAGTTTTAATGTTGCAGATTTGAAACCATACTTGGGTGAGGATGATGAGTTGCCGTCGAGGACGACTTCACTTCAAGAAGGGGAGGATGATGAGGACATCAACGACATACGAATAATGACGACGGAAGATGGCGCGCCAAACCAAGCTGTCACGCTTCCACCTCTCGTCGTCGCGCCTCCTCGAGTTACCGATCCATCTTCTAACGAGACGACGACGTACAAGGGCCCAATCACTAGAGCTCGAGCCCAGGAATTGAAGACGGTTTTGATGCTAAGGAACGACGGCCCAGGATGATGTCGCCCGAAGGCCCACGTGGCCCAAGTCGCACGACTCCCTCTCCACCGCGCGCCTCTCCACTTCAGCCGGCCCTAGATGCCTCGTCCTCCCCCTATATAGTCAAGGGCTGCGCCCCTTGTAATCTTTGAGTTTTGTTTTAAGTTTAGCTTAGCTATACATCCGTCTCTCGACGTGAATTCAGAACTCCACCTTCGTGCAATACATCAGATTGCTCGCCTCTAATTCTTGCTCGTTCTTCGATTGCGCGTAAGAATTGATCCTCGTGATCAGGTTGATCTTGTTTACCGCAAGGTTAATATCCTCCGGAAGTTGGTTCAGCGATTGCATTGGCGCTTCGGCTTGCTCGTCGTAGTCGGATCGTGAGGGTCAACATCCACCAAATCGAAGTTATCTCCACTCACCGAAAGATCGGGCACTCTACACCTATCAATGCCCCTTCAATGTCATCATGCTCGATTGACACTGTATCACCAGCGAGAACAATCGAGTATGGACAAGTAATGATGCAACCGTGAGACATCATATCATCGCCTAATGGCTCATCCATTGTCGTTATACTCGATGGCCACCGTATCACCGGCTAGAACCAACGAAGTATAGACAAGGCAAGTCCAAGCGATCTGGCCAAACTGTGACGTCTATGAGATGAGGCCTTACGAGATGCCCCTTCAATGTCATCATGCTCGATTGACACTGTATCACTAGTGAGAACGATCGAGTATGGACAAGTAATGAAGCAACCGTGAGACATCATATCATCGCCTAATGGCTCGTCCAGTGTCGTTATACTCAATGGCCACCGTATCACCGGCTAGAACCAACGAATTATAGACAAGGGAAGTCCAAGCCATCGGGCCAAACTGTGACGTCGATGAGATGAGACCTTACGAGATGCCCATTCAATGTCATCATGCTCGATTGACACCGTATCACCAGCGAGAACAATCGAGTATGGACAAGTAATGAAGCAACTGTGAGACTTCATATCATCGTCTAATGGCTTGTCCAACATCGTTATATTCGATTGCCACCGTATCACCGGCTAGAACCAACGAAGTATAGACAAGGCAAGTCCAAGCCATCGGGCCAAACTGTGACGTCGATGAGATGAGACCTTACGAGATGCCCATTCAATGTCATCATGCTCGATTGACACTATATCACCAGCGAGAACAATCGAGTATGGACAAGTAACGAAGCAACCGTGAGACATCATATCGTCGCCTAATGGCTCGTCCAATGTCGTTATATTCGATGGCCACCGTATCACCGGCTAGAACCAACGATGTATAGAGAAGGCAAGTCCAAGCAGACGGGCCAAACTCTGACGTCGATGAGATGAGGCCTTACGAGATGCCCCTTCAGTGTCATCATGCTCGATTGACACTGTATCACCAGTGAGAACAATCGAGTATGGACAAGTAATGAAGCAACCGTGAGACATCATATCATCGCCTAATGGCTCGTCCAGTGTCGTTATACTCAATGGCCACCGTATCACCGGCTAGAACCAACGAAGTATAGACAAGGCAAGTCCAAGCCATCGGGCCAAACTGTGACGTCGATGAGATGAGACCTTACGAGATGCCCATTCAATGTCATCATGCTCGATTGACACTATATCACCAGCGAGAACAATCGAGTATGAACAAGTAACGAAGCAACCGTGAGACATCATATCGTCGCCTAATGGCTGGTCCAATGTCGTTATATTCGATGGCCACCGTATCACCGGCTAGAACCAACGATGTATAGAGAAGGCAAGTCCAAGCAGATGGGCCAAACTCTGACGTCGATGAGATGAGGCCTTACGAGATGCCCCTTCAATGTCATCATGCTCGATTGACACTGTATCACCAGCGAGAACAATCGAGTATGGACAAGTAATGATGCAACCGTGAGACATCATATCATCGCCTAATGGCTCATCCATTGTCGTTATACTCGATGGCCACCGTATCACCGGCTAGAACCAACGAAGTATAGACAAGGCAAGTCCAAGCGATCTGGCCAAACTGTGACGTCTATGAGATGAGGCCTTACGAGATGCCCCTTCAATGTCATCATGCTCGATTGACACTGTATCACTAGTGAGAACGATCGAGTATGGACAAGTAATGAAGCAACCGTGAGACATCATATCATCGCCTAATGGCTCGTCCAGTGTCGTTATACTCAATGGCCACCGTATCACCGGCTAGAACCAACGAATTATAGACAAGGGAAGTCCAAGCCATCGGGCCAAACTGTGACGTCGATGAGATGAGACCTTACGAGATGCCCATTCAATGTCATCATGCTCGATTGACACTATATCACCAGCGAGAACAATCGAGTATGGACAAGTAACGAAGCAACCGTGAGACATCATATCGTCGCCTAATGGCTCGTCCAATGTCGTTATATTCGATGGCCACCGTATCACCGGCTAGAACCAACGATGTATAGAGAAGGCAAGTCCAGGCAGACGGGCCAAACTCAGAAGTCGATGAGATGAGGCCTTACGAGATGCCCCTTCAATATCATCATGCTCGATTGACACTGTATCACCAGTGAGAACGATCGAGTATGGACAAGTAATGAAGCAACCGTGAGACATCATATCATAGCCTAATGGCTCGTCCAGTGTCGTTATACTCAATGGCCACCGTATCACCGGCTAGAACCAACGAAGTATAGACAAGGCAAGTCCAAGCCATCGGGCCAAACTGTGACGTCGATGAGATGAGACTTTACGAGATGCCCATTCAATGTCATCATGCTCGATTGACACTATATCACCAGCGAGAACAATCGAGTATGGACAAGTAACGAAGCAACCGTGAGACATCATATCGTCGCCTAATGGCTCGTCCAATGTCGTTATATTCGATGGTCACCGTATCACCGGCTAGAACCAACGAAGTATAGACAAGGCAAGTCAAAGCGATCAGGCCAAACTGTGACGTCTATGAGATGAGGCCTTATGAGATGCCCATTCAATGTCATCATGCTCGATTGACACCGTATCACCAGCGAGAACAATCGAGTATGGACAAGTAATAAAGCAACCGTGAGACTTCATATCATCGTCTAATGGCTCGTCCAACATCGTTATATTCGATGGCCACCGTATCACCGGCTAGAACCAACGAAGTATAGACAAGGCAAGTCCAAGCCATCGGGCCAAACTGTGTCGTCGATGAGATGAGACCTTACGAGATGCCCATTCAATGTCATCATGCTCGATTGACACTATATCACCAGCGAGAACAATCGAGTATGGACAAGTAACGAAGCAACCGTGAGACATCATATCGTCGCCTAATGGCTCGTCCAATGTCGTTATATTCGATGGCCACCGTATCACCGGCTAGAACCAACGATGTATAGAGAAGGCAAGTCCAAGCAGACGGGCCAAACTCTGACGTCGATGAGATGAGGCCTTACGAGATGCCCCTTCAGTGTCATCATGCTCGATTGACACTGTATCACCAGTGAGAACAATCGAGTATGGACAAGTAATGAAGCAACCGTGAGACATCATATCATCGCCTAATGGCTCGTCCAGTGTCGTTATACTCAATGGCCACCGTATCACCGGCTAGAACCAACGAAGTATAGACAAGGCAAGTCCAAGCCATCGGGCCAAACTGTGACGTCGATGAGATGAGACCTTACGAGATGCCCATTCAATGTCATCATGCTCGATTGACACTATATCACCAGCGAGAACAATCGAGTATGAACAAGTAACAAAGCAACCGTGAGACATCATATCGTCGCCTAATGGCTGGTCCAATGTCGTTATATTCGATGGCCACCGTATCACCGGCTAGAACCAACGATGTATAGAGAAGGCAAGTCCAAGCAGACGGGCCAAACTCTGACGTCGATGAGATGAGGCCTTACGAGATGCCCCTTCAATGTCATCATGCTCGATTGACACTGTATCACCAGCGAGAACAATCGAGTATGGACAAGTAATGATGCAACCGTGAGACATCATATCATCGCCTAATGGCTCATCCATTGTCGTTATACTCGATGGCCACCGTATCACCGGCTAGAACCAACGAAGTATAGACAAGGCAAGTCCAAGCGATCAGGCCAAACTGTGACGTCTATGAGATGAGGCCTTACGAGATGCCCATTCAATGTCATCATGCTCGATTGACACGGTATCACCAGCGAGAACAATCGAGTATGGACAAGTAATGAAGCAACCGTGAGACTTCATATCATCGTCTAATGGCTCGTCGAACATCGTTATATTCGATGGCCACCGTATCACCGGCTAGAACCAACGAAGTATAGACAAGGGAAGTCCAAGCCATCGGGCCAAACTGTGACGTCGATGAGATGAGACCTTACGAGATGCCCATTCAATGTCATCATGCTCGATTGACACTATATCACCAGCGAGAACAATCGAGTATGGACAAGTAACGAAGCAACCGTGAGACATCATATCGTCGCCTAATGGCTCGTCCAATGTCGTTATATTCGATGGCCACCGTATCACCGGCTAGAACCAACGATGTATAGAGAAGGCAAGTCCAGGCAGACGGGCCAAACTCAGAAGTCGATGAGATGAGGCCTTACGAGATGCCCCTTCAATGTCATCATGCTCGATTGACACTGTATCACCAGTGAGAACAATCGAGTATGGACAAGTAACGAAGCAACCGTGAGACATCATATCGTCGCCTAATGGCTCGTCCAATGTCGTTATATTCGATGGTCACCGTATCACCGGCTAGAACCAACGAAGTATAGACAAGGCAAGTCAAAGCGAACAGGCCAAACTGTGACGTCTATGAGATGAGGCCTTACGAGATGCCCATTCAATGTCATCATGCTCGATTGACACCGTATCACCAGCGAGAACAATCGAGTATGGACAAGTAATGAAGCAACCGTGAGACTTCATATCATCGTCTAATGGCTCGTCCAACATCGTTATATTCGATGGCCACCGTATCACCGGCTAGAACCAACGAAGTATAGACAAGGCAAGTCCAAGCCATCGGGCCAAACTGTGACGTCGATGAGATGAGACCTTACGAGATGCCCATTCAATGTCATCATGCTCGATTGACACTATATCACCAGCGAGAACAATCGAGTATGGACAAGTAACGAAGCAACCGTGAGACATCATATCGTCGCCTAATGGCTCGATCAATGTCGTTATATTCGATGGCCACCGTATCACCGGCTAGAACCAACGATGTATAGAGAAGGCAAGTCCAAGCAGACGGGCCAAACTCTGACGTCGATGAGATGAGGCCTTACGAGATGCCCCTTCAGTGTCATCATGCTCGATTGACACTGTATCACCAATGAGAACAATCGAGTATGGACAAGTAATGAAGCAACCATGAGACATCATATCATCGCCTAATGGCTCGTCCAGTGTCGTTATACTCAATGGCCACCGTATCACCGGCTAGAACCAACGAAGTATAGACAAGGCAAGTCCAAGCCATCGGGCCAAACTGTGACGTCGATGAGATGAGACCTTACGAGATGCCCATTCAATGTCATCATACTCGATTGACACTATATCACCAGCGAGAACAATCGAGTATGAACAAGTAACGAAGCAACCGTGAGACATCATATCGTCGCCTAATGGCTGGTCCAATGTCGTTATATTCGATGGCCACCGTATCACCGGCTAGAACCAACGATGTATAGAGAAGGCAAGTCCAAGCAGACGGGCCAAACTCTGACGTCGATGAGATGAGGCCTTACGAGATGCCCCTTCAATGTCATCATGCTCGATTGACACTGTATCACAAGCGAGAACAATCGAGTATGGACAAGTAATGATGCAACCGTGAGACATCATATCATCGCCTAATGGCTCATCCATTGTCGTTATACTCGATGGCCACCGTATCACCGGCTAGAACCAACGAAGTATAGACAAGGCAAGTCCAAGCGATCAGGCCAAACTGTGACGTCTATGAGATGAGGCCTTACGAGATGCCCATTCAATGTCATCATGCTCGATTGACACCGTATCACCAGCGAGAACAATCGAGTATGGACAAGTAATGAAGCAACCGTGAGACTTCATATCATCGCCTAATGGCTCGTCCAACATCGTTATATTCGATGGCCACCGTATCACCGGCTAGAACCAACGAAGTATAGACAAGGCAAGTCCAAGCCATCGGGCCAAACTGTGACGTCGATGAGATGAGACCTTACGAGATGCCCATTCAATGTCATCATGCTCCATTGACACTATATCACCAGCGAGAACAATCGAGTATGGACAAGTAACAAAGCAACCGTGAGACATCATATCGTCGCCTAATGGCTCGTCCAATGTCGTTATATTCGATGGCCATCGTATCACCGGCTAGAACCAACGATGTATAGAGAAGGCAAGTCCAAGCAGACGGGCCAAACTCTGACGTCGATGAGATGAGGCCTTACGAGATGCCCCTTCAATGTCATCATGCTCGATTGACACTGTATCACCAGGGAGAAGAATCGAGTATGGACAAGTAATGAAGCAACCGTGAGACATCATATCATCGCCTAATGGCTCGTCCAGTGTCGTTATACTCAATGGCCACCGTATCACCGGCTAGAACCAACGAAGTATAGACAAGGCAAGTCCAAGCGATCAGGCCAAACTGTGACGTCTACGAGTTGAGGCCTTACGAGATGCCCATTCAATGTCATCATGCTCGATTGACACCGTATCACCAGCGAGAACAATCGAGTATGGACAAGTAATGAAGCAACCGTGAGACTTCATATCATCGTCTAATGGCTCGTCCAACATCGTTATATTCGATGGCCACCGTATCACCGGCTAGAACCAACGAAGTATAGACAAGGCAAGTCCAAGCCATTGGGCCAAACTGTGACGTCGATGAGATGAGACCTTACGAGATGCCCATTCAATGTCATCATGCTCGATTGACACTATATCACCAGCGAGAACAATCGAGTATGGACAAGTAACGAAGCAACCGTGAGACATCATATCATCGCCTAATGGCTCGTCCAATGTCGTTATATTCGATGGCCACCGTATCACCGGCTAGAACCAACGATGTATAGAGAAGGCAAGTCCAAGCAGACGGGCCAAACTCTGACGTCGATGAGATGAGGCCTTACGAGATGCCCCTTCAATGTCATCTTGCTCGATTGACACTGTATCACCAGTGAGAACAATCGAGTATGGACAAGTAATGAAGCAACCGTGAGACATCATATCATCGCCTAATGGCTCGTCCAGTGTCGTTATACTCAATGGCCACCGTATCACCGGCAAGAACCAACGAAGTATAGACAAGGCAAGTCCAAGCCATCGGGCCAAACTGTGACGTCGATGAGATGAGACCTTACGAGATGCCCATTCAATGTCATCATGCTCGATTGACACTATATCACCAGCGAGAACAATCGAGTATGGACAAGTAACGAAGCAACCGTGAGACATCATATCGTCGCCTAATGGCTCGTCCAATGTCGTTATATTCGATGGCCACCGTATCACCGGCTAGAACCAACGATGTATAGAGAAGGCAAGTCCAAGCAGACGGGCCAAACTCTGACGTCGATGAGATGAGGCCTTACGAGATGCCCCTTCAGTGTCATCATGCTCGATTGACACTGTATCACCAATGAGAACAATCGAGTATGGACAAGTAATGAAGCAACCATGAGACATCATATCATCGCCTAATGGCTCGTCCAGTGTCGTTATACTCAATGGCCACCGTATCACCGGCTAGAACCAACGAAGTATAGACAAGGCAAGTCCAAGCCATCGGGCCAAACTGTGACGTCGATGAGATGAGGCCTTACGAGATGCCCATTCAGTGTCATCATGCTCGATTGACACTGTATCACCAGTGAGAACAATCGAGTATGGACAAGTAATGAAGCAACCGTGAGACATCATATCGTCGCCTAATGGCTCGTCCAGTGTCGTTATACTCAATGGCCACCGTATCACCGGCTAGAACCAACGAAGTATAGACAAGGCAAGTCCAAGCCATCGGGCCAAACTGTGACGTCGATGAGATGAGACCTTACGAGATGCCCATTCAATGTCATCATGCTCCATTGACACTATATCACCAGCGAGAACAATCGAGTATGGACAAGTAACAAAGCAACCGTGAGACATCATATCGTCGCCTAATGGCTCGTCCAATGTCGTTATATTCGATGGCCATCGTATCACCGGCTAGAACCAACGATGTATAGAGAAGGCAAGTCCAAGCAGACGGGCCAAACTCTGACGTCGATGAGATGAGGCCTTACGAGATGCCCCTTCAATGTCATCATGCTCGATTGACACTGTATCACCAGGGAGAAGAATCGAGTATGGACAAGTAATGAAGCAACCGTGAGACATCATATCATCGCCTAATGGCTCGTCCAGTGTCGTTATACTCAATGGCCACCGTATCACCGGCTAGAACCAACGAAGTATAGACAAGGCAAGTCCAAGCGATCAGGCCAAACTGTGACGTCTACGAGTTGAGGCCTTACGAGATGCCCATTCAATGTCATCATGCTCGATTGACACCGTATCACCAGCGAGAACAATCGAGTATGGACAAGTAATGAAGCAACCGTGAGACTTCATATCATCGTCTAATGGCTCGTCCAACATCGTTATATTCGATGGCCACCGTATCACCGGCTAGAACCAACGAAGTATAGACAAGGCAAGTCCAAGCCATTGGGCCAAACTGTGACGTCGATGAGATGAGACCTTACGAGATGCCCATTCAATGTCATCATGCTCGATTGACACTATATCACCAGCGAGAACAATCGAGTATGGACAAGTAACGAAGCAACCGTGAGACATCATATCATCGCCTAATGGCTCGTCCAATGTCGTTATATTCGATGGCCACCGTATCACCGGCTAGAACCAACGATGTATAGAGAAGGCAAGTCCAAGCAGACGGGCCAAACTCTGACGTCGATGAGATGAGGCCTTACGAGATGCCCCTTCAATGTCATCTTGCTCGATTGACACTGTATCACCAGTGAGAACAATCGAGTATGGACAAGTAATGAAGCAACCGTGAGACATCATATCATCGCCTAATGGCTCGTCCAACGTCGTTATATTCGATGGCCACCGTATCACCGGCTAGAACCAACGAAGTATAGACAAGGCAAGTCAAAGCGATCAGGCCAAACTGTGACGTCTATGAGATGAGGCCTTACGAGATGCCCATTCAATGTCATCATGCTCGATTGACACCGTATCACCAGCGAGAACAATCGAGTATGGACAAGTAATGAAGCAACCGTGAGACTTCATATCATCGTCCAATGGCTCGTCCAACATCGTTATATTCGATGGCCACCGTATCACCGGCTAGAACCAACGAAGTATAGACAAGGCAAGTCCAAGCCATCGGGCCAAACTGTGACGTCGATGAGATGAGACCTTCCGAGATGCCCATTCAATGTCATCATACTCGATTGACACTATATCACCAGCGAGAACAATCGAGTATGGACAAGTAACGAAGCAACCGTGAGACATCATATCGTCGCCTAATGGCTCGTCCAATGTCGTTATATTCGATGGCCACCGTATCACCGGCTAGAACCAACGATGTATAGAGAAGGCAAGTCCAAGCAGACGGGCCAAACTCTGACGTCGATGAGATGAGGCCTTACGAGATGCCCCTTCAATGTCATCTTGCTCGATTGACACTGTATCACGAGTGAGAACAATCGAGTATGGACAAGTAATGATGCAACCGTGTGACATCATATCATCGCCTAATGGCTCATCCATTGTCGTTATACTCGATGGCCACCGTATCACCGGCTAGAACCAACGAAGTATAGACAAGGCAAGTCCAAGCGATCAGGCCAAACTCTGACGTCGATGAGATGAGGCCTTACGAGATGCCCCTTCAACGTCATCATGCTCGATTGACATTGTATCACCAGTGAGAACAATCGAGTATGGACAAGTAATGATGCAACCGTGTGACATCATATCATCGCCTAATGGCTCATCCATTGTCGTTATACTCGATGGCCACCGTATCACCGGCTAGAACCAACGAAGTATAGACAAGGCAAGTCCAAGCGATCAGGCCAAACTCTGACGTCGATGAGATGAGGCCTTACGAGATGCCCCTTCAATGTCATCTTGCTCGATTGACACTGTATCACCAGTGAGAACAATCGAGTATGGACAAGTAATGAAGCAACCGTGAGACATCATATCATCGCCTAATGGCTCGTCCAATGTCGTTATACTCAGTGGCCACCGTATCACCGGCTAGAACCAACGAAGTATAGACAAGGCAAGTCCAAGCAATCGGGCCAAACTGTGACGTCGATGAGATAAGACCTTACGAGATGCCCATTCAATGTCATCATGCTCGATTGAAACTGTATCACCAGCGAGAACAATCGAGTATGGACAAGTAACGAAGCAACCATGAGACATCATATCGTCGCCTAATGGCTCGTCCAATGTCGTTATATTCGATGTCCACCGTATCACCGGCTAGAACCAACGATGTATAGAGAAGGCAAGTCCAAGAAGACGGGCCAAACTCTGACGTCGATGAGATGAGGCCTTACGAGATGCCCCTTCAATGTCATCATGCTCGATTGACACTGCATCACCAGCGAGAACAATCGAGTATGGACAAGTAATGAAGCAACCGTGAGACATCATATCATCG
Organism: Eleusine indica; assembly: GCA_030378355.1. Classification (NCBI taxonomy): domain Eukaryota; kingdom Viridiplantae; phylum Streptophyta; class Magnoliopsida; order Poales; family Poaceae; genus Eleusine; species Eleusine indica. Next base: position 32,811 of record JARKIM010000063.1, read on the forward strand.
TCTAATGGCTCGTCCAACGTCGTTATATTCGATGGCCACCGTATCACCGGCTAGAACCAACGATGTATAGAGAAGGCAAGTCCAAGAAGACGGGCCAAACTCTGACGTCGATGAGATGAGGCCTTACGAGATGCCCCTTCAATGTCATCATGCTCGATTGACACTGTATCACCAGCGAGAACAATCGAGTATGGACAAGTAATGAAGCAACCGTGAGACATCATATCATCGTCTAATGGCTCGTCCAACATCGTTATATTCGATGGCCACCGTATCACCGGCTAGAACCAACGAAGTATAGACAAGGCAAGTCCAAGCCATCGAGCCAAACTGTGACGTCGATGAGATGAGACCTTACGAGATGCCCATTCAATATCATCATGCTCGATTGACACTGTATAACTAGCGAGAACAATCGAGTATGGACAAGTAATGATGCAACCGTGAGACATCATATCATCGCCTAATGGCTCATCCATTGTCGTTATACTCGATGGCCACCGTATCACCGGCTAGAACCAACGAAGTATAGACAAGGCAAGTCGAAGCGATCAGGCCAAACTGTGACGTCTATGAGTTGAGGCCTTACGAGATGCCCATTCAATGTCATCATGCTCGATTGACACCGTATCACCAGCGAGAACAATCGAGTGTGGACAAGTAATGAAGCAACCGTGAGACTTCATATCATCGTCTAATGGCTCGTCCAACATCGTTATATTCGATGGCCACCGTATCACCGGCTAGAACCAACGAAGTATAGACAAGGCAAGTCCAAGCCATCGGGCCAAACTGTGACGTCGATGAGATGAGACCTTACGAGATGCCCATTCAATGTCATCATGCTCGATTGACACTATATCACCAGCGAGAACAATCGAGTATGGACAAGTAACGAAGCAACCGTGAGACATCATATCGTCGCCTAATGGCTCGTCCAATGTCGTTATATTCGATGGCCACCGTATCACCGGCTAGAACCAACGATGTATAGAGAAGGCAAGTCCAAGCAGACGGGCCAAACTCTGACGTCGATGAGATGAGGCCTTACGAGATGCCCCTTCAATGTCATCTTGCTCGATTGACACTGTATCACCAGTGAGAACAATCGAGTATGGACAAGTAATGAAGCAACCGTGAGACATCATATCATCGCCTAATGGCTCGTCCAGTGTCGTTATACTCAATGGCCACCGTATCACCGGCTAGAACCAACAAAGTATAGACAAGGCAAGTCCAAGCCATCGGGCCAAACTGTGACGTCGATGAGATGAGACCTTACGAGATGCCCATTCAATGTCATCATGCTCGATTGACACCGTATCACCAGCGAGAACAATCGAGTATGGACAAGTAATGAAGCAACCGTGAGACTTCATATCATCGTCTAATGGCTCGTCCAACATCGTTATATTCGATGGCCACCGTATCACGGGCTAGAACCAACGAAGTATAGACAAGGCAAGTCCAAGCCATCGAGCCAAACTGTGACGTCGATGAGATGAGACCTTACGAGATGCCCATTCAATATCATCATGCTCGATTGACACTGTATAACTAGCGAGAACAATCGAGTATGGACAAGTAATGATGCAACCGTGAGACATCATATCATCGCCTAATGGCTCATCCATTGTCGTTATACTCGATGGCCACCGTATCACCGGCTAGAACCAACGAAGTATAGACAAGGCAAGTCGAAGCGATCAGGCCAAACTGTGACGTCTATGAGTTGAGGCCTTACGAGATGCCCATTCAATGTCATCATGCTCGATTGACACCGTATCACCAGCGAGAACAATCGAGTGTGGACAAGTAATGAAGCAACCGTCAGACTTCATATCATCGTCTAATGGCTCGTCCAACATCGTTATATTCGATGGCCACCGTATCACCGGCTAGAACCAACGAAGTATAGACAAGGCAAGTCCAAGCCATCGGGCCAAACTGTGACGTCGATGAGATGAGACCTTACGAGATGCCCATTCAATGTCATCATGCTCGATTGACACTATATCACCAGCGAGAACAATCGAGTATGGACAAGTAACGAAGCAACCGTGAGACATCATATCGTCGCCTAATGGCTCGTCCAATGTCGTTATATTCGATGGCCACCGTATCACCGGCTAGAACCAACGATGTATAGAGAAGGCAAGTCCAAGCAGACGGGCCAAACTCTGACGTCGATGAGATGAGGCCTTACGAGATGCCCCTTCAATGTCATCTTGCTCGATTGACACTGTATCACCAGTGAGAACAATCGAGTATGGACAAGTAATGAAGCAACCGTGAGACATCATATCATCGCCTAATGGCTCATCCGATGTCGTTATACTCGATGACCACCGTATCACCGGCTAGAACCAACGAAGTATAGACAAGGCAAGTCCAAGCAATCGGGCCAAACTGTGACGTCGATATGATAAGACCTTACGAGATGCCCATTCAATGTCATCATGCTCGATTGACACTATATCACCAGCGAGAACAATCGAGTATGGACAAGTAACGAAGCAACCGTGAGACATCATATCGTCGCCTAATGGCTCGTCCAATGTCGTTATATTCGATGGTCACCGTATCACCGGCTAGAACCAACGAAGTATAGACAAGGCAAGTCAAAGCGATCAGGCCAAACTGTGACGTCTATGAGATGAGGCCTTACGAGATGCCCATTCAATGTCATCATGCTCGATTGACACCGTATCACCAGCGAGAACAATCGAGTATGGACAAGTAACGAAGCAACCATGAGACATCATATCGTCGCCTAATGGCTCGTCCAATGTCGTTATATTCGATGGTCACCGTATCACCGGCTAGAACCAACGATGTATAGAGAAGGCAAGTCCAAGCAGACGGGCTAAACTCTGACGTCGATGAGATGAGGCCTTACGAGATGCCCCTTCAATGTCATCATGCTCGATTGAGACTGTATCACCAGCGAGAACAATCGAGTATGGACAAGTAATGAAGCAACCGTGAGACATCATATCATCGCCTAATGGCTTGTCCAATGTCGTTATACTCAATGGCCACCGTATCACCGGCTAGAACCAACGAAGTATAGACAAGGCAAGTCCAAGCAATCGGGCCAAACTGTGACGTCGATGAGATAAGACCTTACGAGATGCCCATTCAAGGTCATCATGCTCGATTGACACTATATCACCAGCGAGAACAATCGAGTATGGACAAGTAACGAAGCAACCGTGAGACATCATATCGTCGCCTAATGGCTCGTCCAATGTCGTTATATTCGATGGTCACCGTATCACCGGCTAGAACCAACGAAGTATAGACAAGGCAAGTCAAAGCGATCAGGCCAAACTGTGACGTCTATGAGATGAGGCCTTACGAGATGCCCATTCAATGTCATCATGCTCGATTGACACCGTATCACCAGCGAGAACAATCGAGTATGGACAAGTAATGAAGCAACCGTGAGACTTCATATCATCGTCTAATGGCTCGTCCAACATCGTTATATTCGATGGCCACCGTATCACCGGCTAGAACCAACGAAGTATAGACAAGGCAAGTCCAAGCCATCGGGCCAAACTGTGACGTCGATGAGATGAGGCCTTACGAGATGCCCCTTCAATGTCATCATGCTCGATTGACACTGCATCACCAGCGAGAACAATCGAGTATGGACAAGTAATGAAGCAACTGTGAGACATCATATCATCGTCTAATGGCTCGTCCAACGTCGTTATATTCGATGGCCACCGTATCACCGGCTAGAACCAACGATGTATAGAGAAGGCAAGTCCAAGAAGACGGGCCAAACTCTGACGTCGATGAGATGAGGCCTTACGAGATGCCCCTTCAATGTCATCATGCTCGATTGACACTGTATCACCAGCGAGAACAATCGAGTATGGACAAGTAATGAAGCAACCGTGAGACATCATATCATCGTCTAATGGCTCGTCCAACATCGTTATATTCGATGGCCACCGTATCACCGGCTAGAACCAACGAAGTATAGACAAGGCAAGTCCAAGCCATCGAGCCAAACTGTGACGTCGATGAGATGAGACCTTACGAGATGCCCATTCAATATCATCATGCTCGATTGACACTGTATAACTAGCGAGAACAATCGAGTATGGACAAGTAATGATGCAACCGTGAGACATCATATCATCGCCTAATGGCTCATCCATTGTCGTTATACTCGATGGCCACCGTATCACCGGCTAGAACCAACGAAGTATAGACAAGGCAAGTCCAAGCGATCAGGCCAAACTGTGACGTCTATGAGTTGAGGCCTTACGAGATGCCCATTCAATGTCATCATGCTCGATTGACACCGTATCACCAGCGAGAACAATCGAGTGTGGACAAGTAATGAAGCAACCGTGAGACTTCATATCATCGTCTAATGGCTCGTCCAACATCGTTATATTCGATGGCCACCGTATCACCGGCTAGAACCAACGAAGTATAGACAAGGCAAGTCCAAGCCATCGGGCCAAACTGTGACGTCGATGAGATAAGACCTTACGAGATGCCCATTCAATGTCATCATGCTCGATTGAAACTGTATCACCAGCGAGAACAATCGAGTATGGACAAGTAACGAAGCAACCGTAAGAAATCATATCATCGTCTAATGGCTCGTCCAATGTCGTTATACTCGATGGCCACCGTATCACCGGCTAGAACCAACGAAGTATAGACAAGGTAAGTCCAAGCAATCGGGTCAAACTGTGACGTCGATGAGATGAGATCTTACGAGATGGCCATTCAATGTCATCATGCTCGATTGACACTGTATCACCAGCGAGAACAATCGAGTATGGACAAGTAATGAAGCAACCGTGAGACATCATATCATCGTCTAATGGCTCGTCCAACGTCGTTATATTCGATGGCCACCGTATCACCGGCTAGAACCAACGATGTATAGAGAAGGCAAGTCCAAGAAGACGGGCCAAACTCTGACGTCGATGAGATGAGGCCTTACGAGATGCCCCTTCAATGTCATCATGCTCGATTGACACTGTATCACCAGCGAGAACAATCGAGTATGGACAAGTAATGAAGCAACCGTGAGACATCATATCATCGTCTAATGGCTCGTCCAACATCGTTATATTCGATGGCCACCGTATCACCGGCTAGAACCAACGAAGTATAGACAAGGCAAGTCCAAGCCATCGAGCCAAACTGTGACGTCGATGAGATGAGACCTTACGAGATGCCCATTCAATATCATCATGCTCGATTGACACTGTATAACTAGCGAGAACAATCGAGTATGGACAAGTAATGATGCAACCGTGAGACATCATATCATCGCCTAATGGCTCATCCATTGTCGTTATACTCGATGGCCACCGTATCACCGGCTAGAACCAACGAAGTATAGACAAGGCAAGTCGAAGCGATCAGGCCAAACTGTGACGTCTATGAGTTGAGGCCTTACGAGATGCCCATTCAATGTCATCATGCTCGATTGACACCGTATCACCAGCGAGAACAATCGAGTGTGGACAAGTAATGAAGCAACCGTGAGACTTCATATCATCGTCTAATGGCTCGTCCAACATCGTTATATTCGATGGCCACCGTATCACCGGCTAGAACCAACGAAGTATAGACAAGGCAAGTCCAAGCCATCGGGCCAAACTGTGACGTCGATGAGATGAGACCTTACGAGATGCCCATTCAATGTCATCATGCTCGATTGACACTATATCACCAGCGAGAACAATCGAGTATGGACAAGTAACGAAGCAACCGTGAGACATCATATCGTCGCCTAATGGCTCGTCCAATGTCGTTATATTCGATGGCCACCGTATCACCGGCTAGAACCAACGATGTATAGAGAAGGCAAGTCCAAGCAGACGGGCCAAACTCTGACGTCGATGAGATGAGGCCTTACGAGATGCCCCTTCAATGTCATCTTGCTCGATTGACACTGTATCACCAGTGAGAACAATCGAGTATGGACAAGTAATGAAGCAACCGTGAGACATCATATCATCGCCTAATGGCTCGTCCAGTGTCGTTATACTCAATGGCCACCGTATCACCGGCTAGAACCAACAAAGTATAGACAAGGCAAGTCCAAGCCATCGGGCCAAACTGTGACGTCGATGAGATGAGACCTTACGAGATGCCCATTCAATGTCATCATGCTCGATTGACACTATATCACTAGCGAGAACAATCGAGTATGGACAAGAAACGAAGCAACCGTGAGACATCATATCGTCGCCTAATGGCTCGTCCAATGTCGTTATATTCGATGGTCACCGTATCACCGGCTAGAACCAACGATGTATAGAGAAGGCAAGTCCAAGCAGACGGGCTAAACTCTGACGTCGATGAGATGAGGCCTTACGAGATGCCCCTTCAATGTCATCATGCTCGATTGAGACTGTATCACCAGCGAGAACAATCGAGTATGGACAAGTAATGAAGCAACCGTGAGACATCATATCATCGCCTAATGGCTTGTCCAATGTCGTTATACTCAATGGCCACCGTATCACCGGCTAGAACCAACGAAGTATAGACAAGGCAAGTCCAAGCAATCGGGCCAAACTGTGACGTCGATGAGATAAGACCTTACGAGATGCCCATTCAATGTCATCATGCTCGATTGACACTATATCACCAGCGAGAACAATCGAGTATGGACAAGTAACGAAGCAACCGTGAGACATCATATCGTCGCCTAATGGCTCGTCCAATGTCGTTATATTCGATGGTCACCGTATCACCGGCTAGAACCAACGAAGTATAGACAAGGCAAGTCAAAGCGATCAGGCCAAACTGTGACGTCTATGAGATGAGGCCTTACGAGATGCCCATTCAATGTCATCATGCTCGATTGACACCGTATCACCAGCGAGAACAATCGAGTATGGACAAGTAATGAAGCAACCGTGAGACTTCATATCATCGTCTAATGGCTCGTCCAACATCGTTATATTCGATGGCCACCGTATCACCGGCTAGAACCAACGAAGTATAGACAAGGCAAGTCCAAGCCATCGGGCCAAACTGTGACGTCGATGAGATGAGGCCTTACGAGATGCCCCTTCAATGTCATCATGCTCGATTGACACTGCATCACCAGCGAGAACAATCGAGTATGGACAAGTAATGAAGCAACTGTGAGACATCATATCATCGTCTAATGGCTCGTCCAACGTCGTTATATTCGATGGCCACCGTATCACCGGCTAGAACCAACGATGTATAGAGAAGGCAAGTCCAAGCAGACGGGCCAAACTCTGACGTCGATGAGATGAGGCCTTACGAGATGCCCCTTCAATGTCATCATGCTCGATTGACACTGTATCACCAGCGAGAACAATCGAGTATGGACAAGTAATGAAGCAACCGTGAGACATCATATCATCGTCTAATGGCTCGTCCAACATCGTTATATTCGATGGCCACCGTATCACCGGCTAGAACCAACGAAGTATAGACAAGGCAAGTCCAAGCCATCGAGCCAAACTGTGACGTCGATGAGATGAGACCTTACGAGATGCCCATTCAATATCATCATGCTCGATTGACACTGTATAACCAGCGAGAACAATCGAGTATGGACAAGTAATGATGCAACCGTGAGACATCATATCATCGCCTAATGGCTCATCCATTGTCGTTATACTCGATGGCCACCGTATCACCGGCTAGAACCAACGAAGTATAGACAAGGCAAGTCCAAGCGATCAGGCCAAACTGTGACGTCTGTGAGTTGAGGCCTTACGAGATGCCCATTCAATGTCATCATGCTCGATTGACACCGTATCACCAGCGAGAACAATCGAGTATGGACAAGTAATGAAGCAACCGTGAGACTTCATATCATCGTCTAATGGCTCGTCCAACATCGTTATATTCGATGGCCACCGTATCACCGGCTAGAACCAACGAAGTATAGACAAGGCAAGTCCAAGCCATCGGGCCAAACTGTGACGTCGATGAGATAAGACCTTACGAGATGCCCATTCAATGTCATCATGCTCGATTGAAACTGTATCACCAGCGAGAACAATCGAGTATGGACAAGTAACGAAGCAACCGTGAGACATCATATCATCGTCTAATGGCTCGTCCAATGTCGTTATACTCGATGGCCACCGTATCACCGGCTAGAACCAACGAAGTATAGACAAGGTAAGTCCAAGCAATCGGGTCAAACTGTGACGTCGATGAGATGAGATCTTACGAGATGGCCATTCAATGTCATCATGCTCGATTGACACTGTATCACCAGCGAGAACAATCGAGTATGGACAAGTAATGAAGCAACCGTGAGACATCATATCATCGTCTAATGGCTCGTCCAACGTCGTTATATTCGATGGCCACCGTATCACCGGCTAGAACCAACGAAGTATAGACAAGGCAAGTCCAAGCCCTCGAGCCAAACTGTGACGTCGATGAGATGAGACTTTACGAGATGCCCATTCAATGTCATCATGCTCGATTGACACTGTATCACCAGCGAGAACAATCGAGTATGGACAAGTAATGAAGCAACCGTGAGACATCATATCATCGCCTAATGGCTCGTCCATTGTCGTTATACTCGATGGCCACCGTATCACCGGCTAGAACCAACGAAGTATAGACAAGGCAAGTCCAAGCCATCGGGCCAAACTGTGACGTCGATGAGATGAGACCTTACGAGATGCCCATTCAATGTCATCATGCTCGATTGACACTATATCACCAGCGAGAACAATCGAGTATGGACAAGTAACGAAGCAACCGTGAGACATCATATCGTCGCCTAATGGCTCGTCCAATGTCGTTATATTCGATGGCCACCGTATCACCGGCTAGAACCAACGAAGTATAGACAAGGCAAGTCCAAGCCATCGGGCCAAACTGTGACGTCGATGAGATGAGGCCTTACGAGATGCCCCTTCAATGTCATCATGCTCGATTGACACTGTATCACCAGCGAGAACAATCGAGTATGGACAAGTAATGATGCAACCGTGAGACATCATATCATCGTCTAATGGCTCATCCATTGTCGTTATACTCGATGGCCACCGTATCACCGGCTAGAACCAACGAAGTATAGACAAGGCAAGTCCAAGCGATCAGGCCAAACTGTGACGTCTATGAGATGAGGCCTTACGAGATGCCCATTCAATGTCATCATGCTCGATTGACACCGTATCACCAGCGAGAACAATCGAGTATGGACAAGTAATGAAGCAACCGTGAGACTTCATATCATCGCCTAATGGCTCGTCCAACATCGTTATATTCGATGGCCACCGTATCACCGGCTAGAACCAACGAAGTATAGACAAGGCAAGTCCAAGCCATCGGGCCAAACTGTGACGTCGATGAGATGAGACCTTACGAGATGCCCATTCAATGTCATCATGCTCCATTGACACTATATCACCAGCGAGAACAATCGAGTATGGACAAGTAACAAAGCAACCGTGAGACATCATATCGTCGCCTAATGGCTCGTCCAATGTCGTTATATTCGATGGCCACCGTATCACCGGCTAGAACCAACGATGTATAGAGAAGGCAAGTCCAAGCAGACGGGCCAAACTCTGACGTCGATGAGATGAGGCCTTACGAGATGCCCCTTCAATGTCATCATGCTCGATTGACACTGTATCACCAGGGAGAAGAATCGAGTATGGACAAGTAATGAAGCAACCGTGAGACATCATATCATCGCCTAATGGCTCGTCCAGTGTCGTTATACTCAATGGCCACCGTATCACCGGCTAGAACCAACGAAGTACAGACAAGGCAAGTCCAAGCGATCAGGCCAAACTGTGACGTCTATGAGATGAGGCCTTACGAGATGCCCATTCAATGTCATCATGCTCGATTGACACCGTATCACCAGCGAGAACAATCGAGTATGGACAAGTAATGAAGCAACCGTGAGACTTCATATCATCGCCTAATGGCTCGTCCAACATCGTTATATTCGATGGCCACCGTATCACCGGCTAGAACCAACGAAGTATAGACAAGGCAAGTCCAAGCCATCGGGCCAAACTGTGACGTCGATGAGATGAGACCTTACGAGATGCCCATTCAATGTCATCATGCTCCATTGACACTATATCACCAGCGAGAACAATCGAGTATGGACAAGTAACAAAGCAACCGTGAGACATCATATCGTCGCCTAATGGCTCGTCCAATGTCGTTATATTCGATGGCCACCGTATCACCGGCTAGAACCAACGATGTATAGAGAAGGCAAGTCCAAGCAGACGGGCCAAACTCTGACGTCGATGAGATGAGGCCTTACGAGATGCCCCTTCAATGTCATCATGCTCGATTGACACTGTATCACCAGCGAGACCAATCGAGTATGGACAAGTAATGAAGCAACCGTGAGACATCATATCATCGTCTAATGGCTCGTCCAACATCGTTATATTCGATGGCCACCGTATCACCGGCTAGAACCAACGATGTATAGAGAAGGCAAGTCCAAGCAGACGAGCCAAACTCTGACGTCGATGAGATGAGGCCTTACGAGATGCCCCTTCAATGTCATCATGCTCGATTGACACTGTATCACCAGCGAGAACAATCGAGTATGGACAAGTAATGATGCAACCGTGAGACATCATATCATCGTCTAATGGCTCATCCATTGTCGTTATACTCGATGGCCACCGTATCACCGGCTAGAACCAACGAAGTATAGACAAGGCAAGTCCAAGCGATCAGGCCAAACTGTGACGTCTATGAGATGAGGCCTTACGAGATGCCCATTCAATGTCATCATGCTCGATTGACACTGTATCACCAGCGAGAACAATCGAGTATGGACAAGTAATGAAGCAACCGTGAGACATCATATCATCGCCTAATGGCTCGTCCATTGTCGTTATACTCGATGGCCACCGTATCACCGGCTAGAACCAACGAAGTATAGACAAGGCAAGTCCAAGCGATCAGGCCAAACTGTGACGTCTATGAGATGAGGCCTTACGAGATGCCCATTCAATGTCATCATGCTCGATTGACACCGTATCACCAGCGAGAACAATCGAGTATGGACAAGTAATGAAGCAACCGTGAGACTTCATATCATCGTCTAATGGCTCGTCCAACATCGTTATATTCGATGGCCACCGTATCACCGGCTAGAACCAACGAAGTATAGACAAGGCAAGTCCAAGCCATCGGGCCAAACTGTGACGTCGATGAGATGAGACCTTACGAGATGCCCATTCAATGTCATCATGCTCGATTGACACTGTATCACCAGCGAGAACAATCGAGTATGGACAAGTAACGAAGCAACCGTGAGACATCATATCATCGTCTAATGGCTCGTCCAATGTCGTTATACTCGATGGCCACCGTATCACCGGCTAGAACCAACGAAGTATAGACAAGGCAAGTCCAAGCAGACGGGCCAAACTGTGACGTCGATGAGATGAGGCCTTACGAGATGCCCATTCAATGTCATCATGCTCGATTGACACTGTATCACCAGCGAGAACAATCGAGTATGGACAAGTAATGAAGCAACCGTGAGACATCATATCATCGCCTAATGGCTCGTCCAATGTCGTTATATTCGATGGCCACCGTATCACCGGCTAGAACCAACGAAGTATAGACAAGGCAAGTCCAAGCCATCGAGGCCAAACTGTGACGTCGATGAGATGAGACTTACGAGATGCCCATTCAATGTCATCATGCTCGATTGACACTGTATCACCAGCGAGAACAATCGAGTATGGACAAGTAATGAAGCAACCGTGAGACATCATATCATCGCCTAATGGCTCGTCCATTGTCGTTATACTCGATGGCCACCGTATCACCGGCTAGAACCAACGAAGTATAGACAAGGCAAGTCCAAGCCATCGGGCCAAACTGTGACGTCGATGAGATGAGACCTTACGAGATGCCCATTCAATGTCATCATGCTCGATTGACACTATATCACCAGCGAGAACAATCGAGTATGGACAAGTAACGAAGCAACCGTGAGACATCATATCGTCGCCTAATGGCTCGTCCAATGTCGTTATATTCGATGGCCACCGTATCACCGGCTAGAACCAACGAAGTATAGACAAGGCAAGTCCAAGCCATCGGGCCAAACTGTGACGTCGATGAGATGAGGCCTTACGAGATGCCCCTTCAATGTCATCATGCTCGATTGACACTGTATCACCAGCGAGAACAATCGAGTATGGACAAGTAATGATGCAACCGTGAGACATCATATCATCGTCTAATGGCTCATCCATTGTCGTTATACTCGATGGCCACCGTATCACCGGCTAGAACCAACGAAGTATAGACAAGGCAAGTCCAAGCGATCAGGCCAAACTGTGACGTCTATGAGATGAGGCCTTACGAGATGCCCATTCAATGTCATCATGCTCGATTGACACCGTATCACCAGCGAGAACAATCGAGTATGGACAAGTAATGAAGCAACCGTGAGACTTCATATCATCGCCTAATGGCTCGTCCAACATCGTTATATTCGATGGCCACCGTATCACCGGCTAGAACCAACGAAGTATAGACAAGGCAAGTCCAAGCCATCGGGCCAAACTGTGACGTCGATGAGATGAGACCTTACGAGATGCCCATTCAATGTCATCATGCTCGATTGACACTATATCACCAGCGAGAACAATCGAGTATGGACAAGTAACAAAGCAACCGTGAGACATCATATCGTCGCCTAATGGCTCGTCCAATGTCGTTATATTCGATGGCCACCGTATCACCGGCTAGAACCAACGATGTATAGAGAAGGCAAGTCCAAGCAGACGGGCCAAACTCTGACGTCGATGAGATGAGGCCTTACGAGATGCCCCTTCAATGTCATCATGCTCGATTGACACTGTATCACCAGGGAGAAGAATCGAGTATGGACAAGTAATGAAGCAACCGTGAGACATCATATCATCGCCTAATGGCTCGTCCAGTGTCGTTATACTCAATGGCCACCGTATCACCGGCTAGAACCAACGAAGTATAGACAAGGCAAGTCCAAGCGATCAGGCCAAACTGTGACGTCTATGAGATGAGGCCTTACGAGATGCCCATTCAATGTCATCATGCTCGATTGACACCGTATCACCAGCGAGAACAATCGAGTATGGACAAGTAATGAAGCAACCGTGAGACTTCATATCATCGCCTAATGGCTCGTCCAACATCGTTATATTCGATGGCCACCGTATCACCGGCTAGAACCAACGAAGTATAGACAAGGCAAGTCCAAGCCATCGGGCCAAACTGTGACGTCGATGAGATGAGACCTTACGAGATGCCCATTCAATGTCATCATGCTCGATTGACACTATATCACCAGCGAGAACAATCGAGTATGGACAAGTAACAAAGCAACCGTGAGACATCATATCGTCGCCTAATGGCTCGTCCAATGTCGTTATATTCGATGGCCACCGTATCACCGGCTAGAACCAACGATGTATAGAGAAGGCAAGTCCAAGCAGACGGGCCAAACTCTGACGTCGATGAGATGAGGCCTTACGAGATGCCCCTTCAATGTCATCATGCTCGATTGACACTGTATCACCAGGAGAAGAATCGAGTATGGACAAGTAATGAAGCAACCGTGAGACATCATATCATCGCCTAATGGCTCGTCCAGTGTCGTTATACTCAATGGCCACCGTATCACCGGCTAGAACCAACGAAGTATAGACAAGGCAAGTCCAAGCGATCAGGCCAAACTGTGACGTCTATGAGATGAGGCCTTACGAGATGCCCATTCAATGTCATCATGCTCGATTGACACCGTATCACCAGCGAGAACAATCGAGTATGGACAAGTAATGAAGCAACCGTGAGACTTCATATCATCGCCTAATGGCTCGTCCAACATCGTTATATTCGATGGCCACCGTATCACCGGCTAGAACCAACGAAGTATAGACAAGGCAAGTCCAAGCCATCGGGCCAAACTGTGACGTCGATGAGATGAGACCTTACGAGATGCCCATTCAATGTCATCATGCTCGATTGACACTATATCACCAGCGAGAACAATCGAGTATGGACAAGTAACGAAGCAACCGTGAGACATCATATCGTCGCCTAATGGCTCGTCCAATGTCGTTATATTCGATGGCCACCGTATCACCGGCTAGAACCAACGATGTATAGAGAAGGCAAGTCCAAGCAGACGGGCCAAACTCTGACGTCGATGAGATGAGGCCTTACGAGATGCCCCTTCAATGTCATCATGCTCGATTGACACTGTATCACCAGCGAGAACAATCGAGTATGGACAAGTAATGAAGCAACCGTGAGACATCATATCATCGTCTAATGGCTCGTCCAACATCGTTATATTCGATGGCCACCGTATCACCGGCTAGAACCAACGATGTATAGAGAAGGCAAGTCCAAGCAGACGAGCCAAACTCTGACGTCGATGAGATGAGGCCTTACGAGATGCCCCTTCAATGTCATCATGCTCGATTGACACTGTATCACCAGCGAGAACAATCGAGTATGGACAAGTAATGATGCAACCGTGAGACATCATATCATCGTCTAATGGCTCATCCATTGTCGTTATACTCGATGGCCACCGTATCACCGGCTAGAACCAACGAAGTATAGACAAGGCAAGTCCAAGCGATCAGGCCAAACTGTGACGTCTATGAGATGAGGCCTTACGAGATGCCCATTCAATGTCATCATGCTCGATTGACACTGTATCACCAGCGAGAACAATCGAGTATGGACAAGTAATGAAGCAACCGTGAGACATCATATCATCGCCTAATGGCTCGTCCATTGTCGTTATACTCGATGGCCACCGTATCACCGGCTAGAACCAACGAAGTATAGACAAGGCAAGTCCAAGCGATCAGGCCAAACTGTGACGTCTATGAGATGAGGCCTTACGAGATGCCCATTCAATGTCATCATGCTCGATTGACACCGTATCACCAGCGAGAACAATCGAGTATGGACAAGTAATGAAGCAACCGTGAGACTTCATATCATCGTCTAATGGCTCGTCCAACATCGTTATATTCGATGGCCACCGTATCACCGGCTAGAACCAACGAAGTATAGACAAGGCAAGTCCAAGCCATCGGGCCAAACTGTGACGTCGATGAGATGAGACCTTACGAGATGCCCATTCAATGTCATCATGCTCGATTGACACTGTATCACCAGCGAGAACAATCGAGTATGGACAAGTAACGAAGCAACCGTGAGACATCATATCATCGTCTAATGGCTCGTCCAATGTCGTTATACTCGATGGCCACCGTATCACCGGCTAGAACCAACGAAGTATAGACAAGGCAAGTCCAAGCAATCGGGCCAAACTGTGACGTCGATGAGATGAGACTTACGAGATGCCCATTCAATGTCATCATGCTCGATTGACACTGTATCACCAGCGAGAACAATCGAGTATGGACAAGTAATGAAGCAACCGTGAGACATCATATCATCGCCTAATGGCTCGTCCAATGTCGTTATATTCGATGGCCACCGTATCACCGGCTAGAACCAACGAAGTATAGACAAGGCAAGTCCAAGCCATCGAGGCCAAACTGTGACGTCGATGAGATGAGACTTACGAGATGCCCATTCAATGTCATCATGCTCGATTGACACTGTATCACCAGCGAGAACAATCGAGTATGGACAAGTAATGAAGCAACCGTGAGACATCATATCATCGCCTAATGGCTCGTCCATTGTCGTTATACTCGATGGCCACCGTATCACCGGCTAGAACCAACGAAGTATAGACAAGGCAAGTCCAAGCCATCGGGCCAAACTGTGACGTCGATGAGATGAGACCTTACGAGATGCCCATTCAATGTCATCATGCTCGATTGACACTATATCACCAGCGAGAACAATCGAGTATGGACAAGTAACGAAGCAACCGTGAGACATCATATCGTCGCCTAATGGCTCGTCCAATGTCGTTATATTCGATGGCCACCGTATCACCGGCTAGAACCAACGAAGTATAGACAAGGCAAGTCCAAGCCATCGGGCCAAACTGTGACGTCGATGAGATGAGGCCTTACGAGATGCCCCTTCAATGTCATCATGCTCGATTGACACTGTATCACCAGCGAGAACAATCGAGTATGGACAAGTAATGATGCAACCGTGAGACATCATATCATCGTCTAATGGCTCATCCATTGTCGTTATACTCGATGGCCACCGTATCACCGGCTAGAACCAACGAAGTATAGACAAGGCAAGTCCAAGCGATCAGGCCAAACTGTGACGTCTATGAGATGAGGCCTTACGAGATGCCCATTCAATGTCATCATGCTCGATTGACACCGTATCACCAGCGAGAACAATCGAGTATGGACAAGTAATGAAGCAACCGTGAGACTTCATATCATCGCCTAATGGCTCGTCCAACATCGTTATATTCGATGGCCACCGTATCACCGGCTAGAACCAACGAAGTATAGACAAGGCAAGTCCAAGCCATCGGGCCAAACTGTGACGTCGATGAGATGAGACCTTACGAGATGCCCATTCAATGTCATCATGCTCGATTGACACTATATCACCAGCGAGAACAATCGAGTATGGACAAGTAACAAAGCAACCGTGAGACATCATATCGTCGCCTAATGGCTCGTCCAATGTCGTTATATTCGATGGCCACCGTATCACCGGCTAGAACCAACGATGTATAGAGAAGGCAAGTCCAAGCAGACGGGCCAAACTCTGACGTCGATGAGATGAGGCCTTACGAGATGCCCCTTCAATGTCATCATGCTCGATTGACACTGTATCACCAGGGAGAAGAATCGAGTATGGACAAGTAATGAAGCAACCGTGAGACATCATATCATCGCCTAATGGCTCGTCCAGTGTCGTTATACTCAATGGCCACCGTATCACCGGCTAGAACCAACGAAGTACAGACAAGGCAAGTCCAAGCGATCAGGCCAAACTGTGACGTCTATGAGATGAGGCCTTACGAGATGCCCATTCAATGTCATCATGCTCGATTGACACCGTATCACCAGCGAGAACAATCGAGTATGGACAAGTAATGAAGCAACCGTGAGACTTCATATCATCGCCTAATGGCTCGTCCAACATCGTTATATTCGATGGCCACCGTATCACCGGCTAGAACCAACGAAGTATAGACAAGGCAAGTCCAAGCCATCGGGCCAAACTGTGACGTCGATGAGATGAGACCTTACGAGATGCCCATTCAATGTCATCATGCTCGATTGACACTATATCACCAGCGAGAACAATCGAGTATGGACAAGTAACAAAGCAACCGTGAGACATCATATCGTCGCCTAATGGCTCGTCCAATGTCGTTATATTCGATGGCCACCGTATCACCGGCTAGAACCAACGATGTATAGAGAAGGCAAGTCCAAGCAGACGGGCCAAACTCTGACGTCGATGAGATGAGGCCTTACGAGATGCCCCTTCAATGTCATCATGCTCGATTGACACTGTATCACCAGCGAGACCAATCGAGTATGGACAAGTAATGAAGCAACCGTGAGACATCATATCATCGTCTAATGGCTCGTCCAACATCGTTATATTCGATGGCCACCGTATCACCGGCTAGAACCAACGATGTATAGAGAAGGCAAGTCCAAGCAGACGAGCCAAACTCTGACGTCGATGAGATGAGGCCTTACGAGATGCCCCTTCAATGTCATCATGCTCGATTGACACTGTATCACCAGCGAGAACAATCGAGTATGGACAAGTAATGATGCAACCGTGAGACATCATATCATCGTCTAATGGCTCATCCATTGTCGTTATACTCGATGGCCACCGTATCACCGGCTAGAACCAACGAAGTATAGACAAGGCAAGTCCAAGCGATCAGGCCAAACTGTGACGTCTATGAGATGAGGCCTTACGAGATGCCCATTCAATGTCATCATGCTCGATTGACACCGTATCACCAGCGAGAACAATCGAGTATGGACAAGTAATGAAGCAACCGTGAGACTTCATATCATCGCCTAATGGCTCGTCCAACATCGTTATATTCGATGGCCACCGTATCACCGGCTAGAACCAACGAAGTATAGACAAGGCAAGTCCAAGCCATCGGGCCAAACTGTGACGTCGATGAGATGAGACCTTACGAGATGCCCATTCAATGTCATCATGCTCGATTGACACTATATCACCAGCGAGAACAATCGAGTATGGACAAGTAACGAAGCAACCGTGAGACATCATATCGTCGCCTAATGGCTCGTCCAATGTCGTTATATTCGATGGCCACCGTATCACCGGCTAGAACCAACGATGTATAGAGAAGGCAAGTCCAAGCAGACGGGCCAAACTCTGACGTCGATGAGATGAGGCCTTACGAGATGCCCCTTCAATGTCATCTTGCTCGATTGACACTGTATCACCAGTGAGAACAATCGAGTATGGACAAGTAATGAAGCAACCGTGAGACATCATATCATCGCCTAATGGCTCATCCATTGTCGTTATACTCGATGGCCACCGTATCACCGGCTAGAACCAACGAAGTATAGACAAGGCAAGTCCAAGCGATCAGGCCAAACTCTGACGTCGATGAGATGAGGCCTTACGAGATGCCCCTTCAATGTCATCATGCTCGATTGACACTGTATCACCAGCGAGAACAATCGAGTATGGACAAGTAACGAAGCAACCGTGAGACATCATATCGTCGCCTAATGGCTCGTCCAATGTCGTTATATTCGATGGCCACCGTATCACCGGCTAGAACCAACGATGTATAGAGAAGGCAAGTCCAAGCAGACGGGCCAAACTCTGACGTCGATGAGATGAGGCCTTACGAGATGCCCCTTCAATGTCATCATGCTCGATTGACACTGTATCACCAGCGAGAACAATCGAGTATGGACAAGTAATGAAGCAACCGTGAGACATCATATCATCGTCTAATGGCTCGTCCAAAGTCGTTATATTCGATGGCCACCGTATCACCGGCTAGAACCAACGAAGTATAGACAAGGCAAGTCCAAGCCATCGAGCCAAACTGTGACGTCGATGAGATGAGACCTTACGAGATGCCCATTCAATATCATCATGCTCGATTGACACTGTATAACCAGCGAGAACAATCGAGTATGGACAAGTAATGATGCAACCGTGAGACATCATATCATCGCCTAATGGCTCATCCATTGTCGTTATACTCGATGGCCACCGTATCACCGGCTAGAACCAACGAAGTATAGACAAGGCAAGTCCAAGCAATCAGGCCAAACTGTGACGTCTATGAGATGAGGCCTTACGAGATGCCCATTCAATGTCATCATGCTCGATTGACACTGTATCACCAGCGAGAACAATCGAGTATGGACAAGTAATGAAGCAACCGTGAGACTTCATATCATCGTCTAATGGCTCGTCCAACATCGTTATATTCGATGGCCACCGTATCACCGGCTAGAACCAACGAAGTATAGACAAGGCAAGTCCAAGCCATCGGGCCAAACTGTGACGTCGATGAGATGAGACCTTACGAGATGCCCATTCAATGTCATCATGCTCGATTGACACTATATCACCAGCGAGAACAATCGAGTATGGACAAGTAACGAAGCAACCGTGAGACATCATATCGTCGCCTAATGGCTCGTCCAATGTCGTTATATTCGATGGCCACCGTATCACCGGCTAGAACCAACGATGTATAGAGAAGGCAAGTCCAAGCAGACGGGCCAAACTCTGACGTCGATGAGATGAGGCCTTACGAGATGCCCCTTCAATGTCATCATGCTCGATTGACACTGTATCACCAGCGAGAACAATCGAGTATGGACAAGTAATGAAGCAACCGTGAGACATCATATCATCGCCTAATGGCTCGTCCATTGTCGTTATACTCGATGGCCACCGTATCACCGGCTAGAACCAACGAAGTATAGACAAGGCAAGTCCAAGCGATCAGGCCAAACTCTGACGTCGATGAGATGAGGCCTTACGAGATGCCCCTTCAATGTCATCATGCTCGATTGACACTGTATCACCAGCGAGAACAATCGAGTATGGACAAGTAACGAAGCAACCGTGAGACATCATATCGTCGCCTAATGGCTCGTCCAATGTCGTTATATTCGATGGCCACCGTATCACCGGCTAGAACCAACGATGTATAGAGAAGGCAAGTCCAAGCAGACGGGCCAAACTCTGACGTCGATGAGATGAGGCCTTACGAGATGCCCCTTCAATGTCATCATGCTCGATTGACACTGTATCACCAGCGAGAACAATCGAGTATGGACAAGTAATGAAGCAACCGTGAGACATCATATCATCGCCTAATGGCTCGTCCAATGTCGTTATATTCGATGGCCACCGTATCACCGGCTAGAACCAACGATGTATAGAGAAGGCAAGTCCAAGCAGACGGGCCAAACTCTGACGTCGATGAGATGAGGCCTTACGAGATGCCCCTTCAATGTCATCATGCTCGATTGACACTGTATCACCAGCGAGAACAATCGAGTATGGACAAGTAATGAAGCAACCGTGAGACATCATATCGTCGCCTAATGGCTCGTCCAATGTCGTTATATTCGATGGCCACCGTATCACCGGCTAGAACCAACGATGTATAGAGAAGGCAAGTCCAAGCAGACGGGCCAAACTCTGACGTCGATGAGATGAGGCCTTACGAGATGCCCCTTCAATGTCATCATGCTCGATTGACACTGTATCACCAGCGAGAACAATCGAGTATGGACAAGTAATGAAGCAACCGTGAGACATCATATCATCGTCTAATGGCTCGTCCAACATCGTTATATTCGATGGCCACCGTATCACCGGCTAGAACCAACGAAGTATAGAGAAGGCAAGTCCAAGCAGACGAGCCAAACTCTGACGTCGATGAGATGAGGCCTTACGAGATGCCCATTCAATGTCATCATGCTCGATTGACACTGTATCACCAGCGAGAACAATCGAGTATGGACAAGTAATGATGCAACCGTGAGACATCATATCATCGTCTAATGGCTCATCCATTGTCGTTATACTCGATGGCCACCGTATCACCGGCTAGAACCAACGAAGTATAGACAAGGCAAGTCCAAGCGATCAGGCCAAACTGTGACGTCTATGAGATGAGGCCTTACGAGATGCCCATTCAATGTCATCATGCTCGATTGACACCGTATCACCAGCGAGAACAATCGAGTATGGACAAGTAATGAAGCAACCGTGAGACTTCATATCATCGCCTAATGGCTCGTCCAACATCGTTATATTCGATGGCCACCGTATCACCGGCTAGAACCAACGAAGTATAGACAAGGCAAGTCCAAGCCATCGGGCCAAACTGTGACGTCGATGAGATGAGACCTTACGAGATGCCCATTCAATGTCATCATGCTCGATTGACACTATATCACCAGCGAGAACAATCGAGTATGGACAAGTAACGAAGCAACCGTGAGACATCATATCGTCGCCTAATGGCTCGTCCAATGTCGTTATATTCGATGGCCACCGTATCACCGGCTAGAACCAACGATGTATAGAGAAGGCAAGTCCAAGCAGACGGGCCAAACTCTGACGTCGATGAGATGAGGCCTTACGAGATGCCCCTTCAATGTCATCATGCTCGATTGACACTGTATCACCAGCGAGAACAATCGAGTATGGACAAGTAATGAAGCAACCGTGAGACATCATATCATCGCCTAATGGCTCGTCCAGTGTCGTTATACTCAATGGCCACCGTATCACCGGCTAGAACCAACGAAGTATAGACAAGGCAAGTCCAAGCGATCAGGCCAAACTGTGACGTCGATGAGATGAGACCTTACGAGAGGGGTGGATGCTGGGGGGAGATGTGGATGGGGGGGGGGGGTGGATGGATGTGGGGGGATGGGGGGATGTGGGGGGGATGAGGGGGGGGGGGGGTGGGGGGGGTGTGGGATGGAGGGAGGGGATGGATGGGGTGGGGGGGGAGATGGAGAGAATGGGGAGGGGGGGTGTGATGAGATTTGGTGGGTGGGGATGGGATGGGGGTGGGGGGGGGGGGGTGGTGAGGATGGTGAGATGTGTGCCGGGGGGGTGTTGATCTGTAATGGGGGATGGAGGGTGTGCTGGGGGGGGGGGGGGTGGGGTGGGGAATGAGGATGGGGATGATGGGTGGGTGGGAGGGGTTGGGGGGGGTGGATGGGGCTGTGGGATGGATGTATGGGGGGATGGTAAGGTGATTGGGGCAGGGGGTTACTACGAGTGATTTAGGTGGAATGCGGGGGGGGGTGGTGGGTGGGTTGGGGGCGGGGGGGCTGTGGGGTGGCAAGTTGAGAGATGGGATGTGGGTGGGGGATTGTGGGGGGATGGGGGGGGGGATGGTGGGGATGGGGGTGTTGGTGGGATTGTAGCCATGTAGTGCATGGATGTATGTAGATGTTATCATGTGGGGATCAGTCAGGTGAGAGTGTTGTTGTTTTGGTAGTGGGTGTATTAGTGGGGGCGTCAGTTTGGTGGGTCAGTGAAGTTTATAAAGGTAGTCTTGCAGAGAAGTCCTTCATTACCACTGGACATT